>APFE030215741.1:5443-61333 GCA_000404065.3 Pinus taeda
CACATATAGGATGTTGGTTTTGAAATATTTTATTTTTAACTAACATTTAAATAATTTTTTATTTATTAATATTTTTAAAATTTTAAGTGTCATGCAATTACACATCTTCATTATATTTGGTATTAACAACATCTTGACTTAATTTTCAATTACTTCTAATTATTTTAATAGGAAATTAATGAGTTGTGCATTTAATTATCAATCTAAAGTTCATTTAGAACTTGCCAACTATGGTTTAAAATCTATGCTACTGCAATTTGTTATGTGTCATCAAGTTGTAGAAATATAATGGTTGTCACATTACAAGATAGAGATGCTTTCACATGTCATTGATTTAGGGAAGCACACCACACTTACAAGAAGCAAAGCTCACTTTATAGGAAGTAAGTTGCAAGAAAAGTGAATCACACTTGCAAAAAAGGAAACAAACGAATTACTAAACCAATATAGATCCATCATAACCATGAATCTACAAAACACTAAGAGGGATAAATTCTCTTGATATGGAAACCTCTTTAAGAGTGAAAAACTTGACACACAAACCTAATTTATAGCCAAGTATGATGGGGATGTGTAATTACATTAAAGGAGTGCAAAATTATAGGAAACCCAATAACTAAAAATGATGTGTTCCAATTTAATGAATTTATTGATATGTTGTAACAAAGATCTAATGATGTGTGCCTAGGATGCCATGTATGATAAGAAAACAACCCAGAAAAATATTCAAAAATGACACAATTCTCAATCATAACTTATTGTTGAAAATAGAGTAAAAGTAAGCTATAGGGAAGTTCCATCAATAGTCAGACTGTCAAAAAACACACAGATCTATTAGTCAATTGTTAACCCTAGAATTAGTACCTAGAATTTCTGGAGTTGTAACAAGAAGTAGATAATGTAATTACGACATTAACAAATATCATAATTTTAGCAAAAGAGAATTGATTGTGTTGCAACAAAAGGAAACTACAAGTTGCAGCAAAAGGAAATTAACATAGTTATAATGAAACGTAAATCAAATAACAATAATGTAAACTAAATGTAATTCAATCACAATTGTAAACACTAAGCTACCTGCTAAAGCTATCTAGTGAAGCCAAGCTAAGGAAGGGGCCCTACCTCCTTAGACGAGGTATTGTAAAATATTCAATCACACAATCACAAAATAAATATTGAGCGTATGGAATAGAGGATTCTTTCTATTATAGGGAGTAGAAAATTATACAAGTTAGGTATTTATACAAAGTATTAATATATAAACTAACCGATATTGTGGACAACTGGCTCAAGAAAATAAAGTAATTAGTATTGTAAAACAATACATTTAGAACTTGGTACAATTTGGGGAAAGGTTGACTCAAATTAGCTGACCATTGTTGGCAATTGAGTTGTCCTTCTTGATTGGTCACCCACTTGCCTCCATTGCCTCTCATCTTAAGAAACACATGTTAGTTGTACAATTGAAGCATTGAAATCTGAGTTGGAATAATGTGTTGTAGTTGCAGCAATGAGAGTTGAAGAAAAGAAAATTCAAGACACTCATGAGTTATAGTAACTTCCTTGGTCTTGGGTGGGTTGCAGTATTCCCTTCAGTGGTCATGTCAGAGTTTTGGTGTTGTAGAGAAGTTGCAATGACGAGATGCAAGAGAGTAGTTGCACTCTACCTATCATGGCTCATGGAGTTGCAACACCTGTTATGGAGTTACAACTACTGTTGCAGCAACATGGAGGAGTTGCAGCCACTACCTTTTTGATCCTGTTTGGAAATATTAGTATGAGAGACAACAATCTCACAACATAATTCATAAGAATAAGTATAAAAGGACTAAAAAAAATAGTAGGCATACCTACACTAGAAATGGGGTAATAATGGATGAAAATTGCATAAGTAATTGATGGAAAGTGGAAGAATTGTAGCAATTGATGGATGGGTGTTGGAATTATGCTAATTCAGACACCCATCACACCTATTTACAAAATATAGTTATTTTAATTCCAATTACTTATGTGTGTGTGTGTGTGTGTGTGTGTGTGTGTGTGGAGCTAGATAAAGGGTTCTACAAAAAATAATACATATGCTACATAAAAAGAGTATTTTTATCCATATGGTCTAGTAACATTATTAACCTAAAAAGTATAGTTGATAAATTCAAAATCAAAAGTGAGATATCCTAAAAGCATATGCCTTTTGATAAGAGAAGAGGTGCTTTCCAACATGATAAGGTTAACAAGAAAAATAGAATATATGGTCCATGAAAGGGCTTAAATTAGAGATGTTTCATCAAAATTGGAAACATATACATAAGTACCCTCAGATGCCAATGATTTGAAATCATTTGAGAAATGATTCCAAGCTGCAAGATGATGACATAATAGGTGAGATTTTGATTGTTGTATTGGCCTTTAATAAATCTATTCATGGCACTAGTGGATCAAGCCAATTAATGGATGAGATCAAAATAAATATTGGGACAAATATCCCTCTTGCAGCTCAATATATCAATGGTACCAGGGGGTTGGTCTCTCTAATATCACATTAAGCATTTTTCCTTGGGAGCTAAGGCCAATCCTTTGTCTAGAGCTTTCAAACATCCATCTATTACATCCAAGTCTAGGTTGACTAGTTCAATTTTAGGGTTTTAGGAGTAAACAGGACACTTACCTAAAAACTAGAGACAATGTGGGATGCTTCTACTTGGACAAGTGATATTTCAAGTAAGGACTATCCTCCTCTCATACCTTGTAAATTTTTTGGTTTTATATTATTCCTAAGAGTATTTTGAGGGACAACCATGTGCTCACTTCTAGTTCAAAGGCAATGTCTAAGATGCCTTTTCCCATGCAATCATCCATTCATGTCCCCTCCATAGTCAATTCCTCAAGATATAGCAAGAGGGATCTATACCTTATCAAGCACTAGGGGGGATAGAGTTTGATCTTCCCATAGTTTGGGGGCCTTCATGGGCCGCCCATAAATTCACTATCCAATTATCCCAAGAAATGGCCTTGGAAGAAATTAATTAAGGTTGGAAAAAAGTTATGTCTAGGGTACTTATAGCTAAGAATACCCTTAAGTGGGTTCTACCATGAAATTATGTTCCTAAATGTACAATGGATAGGAAGGAGACCCAAAAGGGTGATAGAGACAGATCAATTGGACATTATTTTTCTTCAATAAACCATAGGGGAGGTGTTGCATTAATCAATGAAGTAAGGAAGATTTATAAAGGGTGAGACTTTGTTAGTTTGGATGTGTCTAGGCTATTGCAAGGTTTAAACTTGAGTTTTGGGGATATTGTCATGTTGACTTGTTCTTTTGCAATTCATTCATGGTTGATGTTTTTTTCTATAGCCAAGAACTCAATATGGATTTCTAGGTCTTAAATATTTATGGGCCCTATGAGGGAAAAGAACAATTTTGGGATCATATTTTTTCATTACGAGTTCTTCAAGTGGGAAACTTCATCATGGGAGGTGACTTCAATCTCATGGCTAAGTGAGCTGTAAATTTGGGGAAAACATGGCTCAAAGAATGGACAATGTAGTTTTATGTTGATCAATTTGAATATGTTAGATGGTTTAACTTGCAGCCCATTAAGGTTTTTCCTACCTAATCCAATAATAGAGCTTGGAATGTTGCAATCTTAAAATGATTCGACAGTTTCCTTTTTCATTGAGGTTTGATTCCACTTATTTATTAATAGAGGACTTGGAGCAAGAAAGTCTGGATCTCGGATGAATATCCTATTTTCCTTGAGTTTGGTAAAATAGGTTAGAATCGTAGTCCTTGAATTAATTACAAATATCATTGGAGTGAAAAGGAGGAGTTCCAAACCCTCGTAATCGAGTATTGGGTATCCTATCGACCCAATACAAATGTTCTTGCTTCTGCACAATTTTCACATAGTATAAGGGTCCTCAAAGACAAGGTGGTGATGTGGGATCAAGATAAAATAAAATAGAGGTCTCAATCCATCAAGGATATTAAAATTGAACTATCTACTTTTGATATCAATCACATATTTTTGAATGAATAGTCGACACACTTGTGACAATTGGAGAAGAAAAGGGTCAAACTTTTACCGAATTAAGAAAGCATTGGATACTGAAGATTAATGCATTGTGGCTAGAGGTCGGGGACCAAAATCAAAGTATTTCCAGAACTATGCAAGCCACCATAAAAATCAACGTGATCTAAGACTTGAATGATGAGGTAGGGAATAAAGTAAATGGGTTTAAGGATATTTCCACTTAGGACTCAATCATTTTGGGAACCTTTTCAGGTTTCCTGAACATGAGTAAATTGGTGTTATGTTAAAGGTTTTAGAAAATTTCCCAGGACTTATGGAGGAATTTGAACATCTCGAATGGTTTCAACTAGTGATGGAAGATTAATTATTTTGAGTTATTAAAACATTCCAAAAAGATAAGAGTTTAGCTAGACCACAAAATTATTTGCATACTTCTTCAACATTGTGAAGTATTATTTTCTCAAAGTTGTGGAGTAGTTTTGACAGTCAAGGAGAATTCTTAGAGATTATAACTCTACTTTAATTTCCCTAATTCCAGAGGTAGACTGTCCTAGAAGTTTTAATGATTTCCTCTCTATTTCTCTTTATAATTGTACATATAAAATTATAGCAAAAAATATTGGCTTAGCTTAAGAAGGTGTACACATGATTAAAAGTAAAGGTAGTCCCATTGAAATTATTAAGTTGGATCACTCGTAAGATTATGGTGGGGTTTCATGGTTTTTTTTAGAATTCTTTCTCATACATATTGGGTTTGAGTTATCTATGGTAAATTCGATCTTGGAATGTGTTATGTCTTCATCATTATTTATTTTAACAATGGTGTTGATTCTACCTTTTTCAAGCCTACTAGGGACCTCCACCAATATGCATGGGCCCGAGCCATATCAACCAACAACCAGGCTAAATATTAGCATTATGGAAAGGATTAGAGCTGAAAATTTAAAATTAAATCCATCATATTTTTATCTTTGGTGACTCTATGATAGTAATCCAACAGGTGGCCAAGATTAAGGAGAATTTAGAGTAGCTCAAAATTCCGATTTTGCATAGAATTAGTCTTCAAATTACTAAATTCGATAGTGTGTAATTTTTTTACATTAAACAAAACCTTAACCCAGTGGCAAATTCATTGGAAAATATAGGTGCCACATTGGATCAAGGAGAATTGGTTTTGAATGAGGGGAATGATACTCATCATCCACTACCATTAAGTATGAAGGTAGATTTAGTTATTGATTTCATAATTCGAATAATGAGAAGGGATGTCCCTTGTCCCTTTGTCAATGCAACAGTAGGCACATCATTACGTTCCTTTAATACCCTATTGCTCTAGTAGCCTTTTTCATTTGTAAGGATGTAGTTTTGTGTTATCTTATGGAATGCCCACACATTCCCATGATATATTAGTGGACAAATGTATGTTGGATCAAAAGGATAGTAAATTTGAGCAATGGAAATGAATTAGTAGATTTGTACTTCATGTACAAGAAACATCCTTGGGCTTGATAGCATTAATGAATCCTGGTTTCAGTTGCATGAAGGAAATTATGGTTATAGATTTCAATACCGAGTGTTTTCCTAGGAATCAAAATGACGTTGAAGGCATTGGAAGGACATTCAAATTGGAAAGGACAACAAATCTTGTGTATAAGAGGAGAGGACATAATTCTAATGTAGAAGAGTGGCTCAATTAGTTCCCATATTGCTTGGGTATTTGAGAGATAGTGTTGCAACAATTTTAATGGAGAATGTACACAATGTTGAAAGCAAGAATGGTAATTTATTCTTAGGTCAACTCTCATCCTCCATGGAGTATGTCACTAGTCTGATATACAGGCAGGGTGTTAACTGAATCAAGAGCCCATTTTTCTCTGTTCAACGAGAAGCTTAATTTGCTGGAAACTAAAATGGTAAGATTCCAGTTGGTGACTACTCTGTTGAATGCAAAGATGGGAAATTTGGCCATTTTATCTGACTCAGACGCAGGCAAGGAGACCATCAAGGAAGCTAGAAATTTTGGTGTTCAACAGGAATTTCCCTGAGAGTTGCAGCCAAGGATGTCTAAAGCAGATTCTGTGTCTTATTAATATGGGCTTGCAACTCATGGAACTAATGAAATCCTTGACCTCGGGATGGACTTTAACAAGAATTTTCTCTTGCTAATATTTATTTTGTAATTTCAATTTAGTATGAGTTTTTTGGAGATTGTATAAGGATAGTGTGTTCAAAATAATGGAATGCAAACATAGGAGAATGAGGGACATATTTTTTTCTTAATTTTGAATGCAAATGCTGAAAACAATGTCCATTAAGTACAAGGTTATGGGAGGGTTGAAGACACTGAGGGAGCTCTAGTGGAAATGAGGGTTTGAAGCTCATGGATTCTATAGCAACCGAGGTACTAATTCTAGAGAAGAACAGGGCCAGAGTGGCAGAGCTCCACAGACGGGGGCAAACTCTGACCCAATAGATGGAAAACACAGGGTCCACTGGGACCCCATCATACAAACAAATAATGATGAACAAGAAGACAACATAGGATGGGCTGCAGATAGCAGGGTATGAGAAGTCAGATCAGGAGAATCCAACCAGCAAGGGAAAGAGGAGCAATGAAGGTAAAAATACTAAAAAACTAAAGGAAAAGGATGAAAGCAAAAGTATAGAGTATAGAGACAGCAAGAATCCAACCCAAGGACATTTTGCTCAAGGAAACAAACCAGAGAAGGAGCAGGTAGAAGCAGAGGAAGAGGTTCTAAATCAGCATAAAGAGGAATAGGGGGGAACAATGTCAACACCCAACAGAAAAAAGAACCAAGGTCCGTGCAAGCCCAAAGCCGCAAAAACCCTAAGGGTTGTGATTTCTAATCCGGAGATTCATTCATACCAAGATCACATGGTTGAACATGCAGTGATTTGTAGGTTCATGGGGTTCTAGCCAATAGAACGAGCACTATGCCAGTGGATAAAGCAACAATGTAACCCCAGAGGTGATGTAAGACTACACTTAGGAGCTAAGGGTTTATTTACTGTTGTTTTCTCCAATCTGGAAGACAAGGATCATATATTCAATGGAGGGTCATATTTCTTTGCCTCCGCAGGTCTTTACATAAGGCCATGCAAACCAAACTTCGTACCAAAAAAGGAAACCTTCAAGCAGGTACCAATTTGGATACGCCTTTTTTCCCTTCCGATTGATTATTGGGGACATGAAGCTCTAGAAAAAATAGGTAACAAGCTAGGGAGCTTCATCAAGGCCTCAGAAGCGACATTACGAAAAAGGTATACCTCTTGTGTCAGAATCCAAGTGGAGATGGATGTGTCGGGAGCTTTGGATGAGGGCCTATGGCTGGAATACAGAGACGAGGATTATTTCCAAGCCATAGACTATAAGCAAATCCCATTCCATTGTAGAAAATATCATGAGCAAGATCATTTAATCAGAGAATGCCCACTGAACAAATCAGCAGGGGAAAGCAAGGAAAGCAAGGGAGAGAAGAATAAGGAAATCTTCACTAGACCGAAAGCCAAACAGAGAGCAAATAGAAAACGCCAAACCAAGGCAAGCACTTCACAAGGCAATATGAGCAATGCTTTTGAAGTTTTAGAAACAAAAACAGAATCATAGGACAACATTAAAGAACAAGAAACCACGAAAATAAGCAAATCTACAACAATACCAGATATGAAAGAACCAGAGGTGAACCCTTTGAGTATCATTCTTCAGGTTCAAGAAAAAACAAAGGGGGTTGAAGAAGACTCGGAGATGTTCACCAGTGAAATTGGGATCGAAGATATGGAATTAAGCGATATACTAGAGCAAGAAGGTATGGATCTTCCAAACATGGTTGAGAACTGGAAAAAGAAGGAAATGGAACACATATTGGAAGAGGAGGTAAAGAGAATCAATGACATATTCATAGAACAACAAAGGGCAAAGATGGAGTTGCAAAGCAAGAGCTTGGGCACAACTAAAGGGCTAGGAGTCCACACATAAGGATTGCTTCAAACCTCCACCAATTCCAAGCATCGGAAAAAGAGAGGATGAAGGACCAACAATGAGGCATTACAAGAACTAGGACAAAAGCTCTTAAATTCCAATAAGATGAAAGCCCTAGAGGCTTTTTCAATAAACTCCTAAACTTTGTTTAAAATGAAAGTTATTTCTTAGAATGATAGAGGGCTAAACAGCCAAACAAAACAGTGTCTATTAAAGAAGAAGGTCCAAAAGGAACAACCAGACATAGTGCTTATGCAGGAAACTAAGTGCTCAAGCAGCACAGTAGTCAATATCAGCAAAAAACTAGGTAAACGCATGGAATACTTGGAGACAGCTAGCAATGGATGGGAGGGAGGCCTGATCATTTTGTGGAATCCATAAGTAATACAGCTCCTTTCCTCTGAGGAAGCCAGATCCTACATAGATATCGAAGTCCAAGTCGTACATAACTCTAAGACTTATCTTTGCACCAATGTCTATGGCCCCCAGAAGCTAGAGGTGAAACTTCTATTTTTAAGAACTTTGCTCAACCTAAACCTAAGGCGATCTTTGGAGGTGATTTCAACATGATCACCTCACTCACGGAAAAGAGAGGAGGTATAAGGAAACTCAACAGAGACTCTGAAGCTTTCCTGGACTTCATTAAATTGGCCAATCTAATAGATGTTTTCCCCAGAAGTGGTGCTTTCACATGGAAGAACAAAAGGGGAGGTGAAAACCAAATAGCCTCTCGTCTGGATAGATTTTTAGTAACAGAAAGCATACTGCTGGAAGGAATCATTTTTGAATCAAGTCAGACCACTGGCCCATCACATTGACTGCAGCAATCCAAGGCACTCCTAGAAATAAACCTTTTAGATTCGAAAAATTATGGCTCACTCATCCTAATTTCATTCAGAAAATTGAACAATGAAGGAAAGAACCGTCGGGTATTAAAGGTACCAAAATGTATCAGTTATAGGGTAAGCTAAAACACATTAAAGCCAAAATCAAAATTTGGAATCATGAAGTCTTTGGGAATATATTCAAGGAAAAAAATAACCTAGAGGAGAAATTGGAACATATTCATGAAGGATGGATTCAAGGTAATCTGGACCAAGAAACTGTGGACAGGGAAAAAATGCTTATGCAGGACTGGTAACTACGATGCCAACAGGAGGAAACACTTTGGAAACAAAAATCTCAAGTTCAATGGCTTAAGGAAGGAGAAGAGAACACGAAATTCTTCCATAGATCTACCATTGACCATAGAGGGGCCAACAAGATTCTAAGCCTTAAAGATGAACAGGGAGCCACGATACAGACACATCAAGAGATCTCCAACCTTCTTACAACACATTTCAGCAGAATAGCTTAGGAACTTGGGATTGACATAGAGGAGGCCATTGAGGAACTTACACCCTCCATCCCCAAGCTAATTACAGAGGAGAAAAACTTAGCTTTAATTCAAGAAATTTCCCTGGAAGCGGTGGAAGAGGTTGTAAAAGAAATGCCTAATGATAAATCACCTAGGCCTGATGGATTTACCATCAACTTTTACAAAGCTTGTTGGGAGATAGTCAAGACAGAAGTTTGGGAAGCAGTGGAGGATTCTCGGCGCTCCTCTTCAATCCTCAAGTCCCTCAATTCTACCTTCCTTGCCCTTATTCAAAAGGAGGAGGAAGCTAACACACCCTCAAATTTTCGTCCAATTGCATTATGCAATGTCATGTACAAGATTATTTCCAAAGTCATAGCCAATAGAATGAAACCCATACTTTCAAGTATTATTTCGGAAGAGAAATCAGGCTATGTAGTGGGGAGATAGATTTTGGACAACATCTTATTAGCACAAGAGATGATTCACACACTTCAAACGTAGAAGAAAGTAGGTATGATGATGCAACTAGACCTGTCAAAGGCATATGATAAGGTTTACTGGCACTATCTGGAAGCAATATTGAAAGCCTTTGGCTTTGCTGAACAATGGATTGTTTGGATCCTAGCTTTGGTCAAACCCACAAGATTTTCAATACTGGTTAATGGAGCCCCTACTACCCAATTCTCTCCTTCGCAGGGTCTACGGCAGGGTGATCCCTTATCCCCCTTCCTTTTCATGATTTTGATGGAAGGTTTAATAATACTAATCTGATAGGCTAAAGAGGAAGGAGTTATTAAAGGGATTCAGCCCCTGCCCTCAATTCCAGCAACTACTCACCAACAATTTGTTGATGATACAATGTTGCATGGCACTCCCTTTGTTAAAGAAGCTTTGGGATACAAAATTATTCTCAATCTCTTCAGTAGGGCCTCAGGTATGGAGCTAAATCTCTCAAAATCCTCTATCATCTTTTTTAATACACACCTAGTTGTTCAAAAAAATATTTCTACCATCCTAGGCTTCAAAAGAAGTAGCCTCCCCTCGAGATAGCTAGGAGTTCCGTTAACGGACAAGCCCTGGAAAAAATCGCACTGGGAAACGATTTTATCAAGCCTGGAAAAGAGATGTCATCATTGGACCCACAGAGCCCTTAACTTCGCAGGCAGATTGGTCTTAACCAAAGCAATCCTCCAGGCCATTCCATAATACATGCTTTCCATTCTTCCAGCTCCCAAGGGAGTTCTGCAGAAGATAAGGGTCATCCAAAGGGCTTTTCTCTATTTGAGTAATTCAAAGAAGAAGAATGGTCACTAATGGCATGGAATAAGCTATGCTAAACCAAACATCTAGGAGGGATGAACTTGTAGGACCCATTCACGGTTAACCGTGCCTGTGGAGCAAAATTATGGCGAAGGTGGCTGAAGGAACCCAAATTACCATGGGCCAAACATTGGAAAGAAAAGTACGCTCAAAATCACAGACTACAGAACTTAATCTGAATCCAAGATACTCCAGAAGGCTCACTAATTTGGAACCTAGCGAGAAACAACTGGCACATAATTCAGGAGCAAAGTTTTTGGGAAATTCGAGATGGAAAAATAGCCCTTTTCTGGGAAGATGCATGGCAACAACTCCCCAAGTTGGAAAGCCATGAATTCTTAGATATCCAAAGAAGCAACTAGGAGCTAGGGATAACCACAGTGAATCAATATTGGAAGCCTAACGAAAATGACCAAGCATGGAGAACATGGTTATTCAATGAGACAGATCATCTGACATAAGAAAACAATAGTTTAAAGGACCTGCGAACACAGCTAGCCAAGAGAAGGATAAGGAAAGCAGGGGATAGTGACCAATTACGTTGGGGAAAGCTTGAAGGAGGCAACTTCACACTTAGAGAAGAAAGAACACACATAGAAGACACTGAGCATGAAGAAAAAGTCAAATGGCACAACAAAGTTTGGGACGCCCAACTATGGCCGAAGATCAAAACATTCCTATGGCTCCTAATGCACAGAAAAATGCTAACCTGGGAGAATCTCCGAAAAAAAGGATTCATAGGTCCTTCTCGCTACCCCATGTGTGGAATGGAAGAGGAGACCATGAATCACCTCCTCAATACCTGTGATTGGGCAGACAGTATATGGAATTGGGGGGGAACCATTCTTCAAAGGACGGATTGGGTTAGGAATTCAATTCAAGGACAATCGAGAATTGGAGTGGTAATATCTCCAATACCCAATTGGTTAATACCATATGGAAACTTATACCAGGGTTCATAGCATGGACAATTTGGAAAGAAAGAACCTGGTGAGTTTTCCTAAATGAAATAAGAGGCATAAATCACATAAAAGACACAATTCTTCAAAATATCAAGAAAATGATTCTCACCAAAGGAAGAATGGAACAAGACAAAAACATCCCTAGTTCGGACTTACAAATTCTGAAAGATTTTGACATTAACATGGGAACCTTCATGTCTTCTTCGAATCGTCAACAAGAGCTAAATACCAATGTGAATGCATGGATTCCTCCGCCAACATGCCTCCTCGAACTCAATTTTGACGGAGCCTCCAAGGGAAATCCAGGACCTGCAGGCATTGGAGGTGTTCTTAAGGATAGCAAAGGTGAAATTCAGCACATTTATAGTCAAGTGCTAGGTGAAGGGACTACTAACGAAATGGAATTTACAACGCTTGAGCAAGGTTTGATATTCTTAGAAAACTGAAAGCTAGAGCCACCATGGTGGAAGGGGACTCTCAACTGGCGGTTACGGTAGAAAGAAGAATGTATACAGGAGCTAAACCAAGTAAAGTCACACGGCACTGGAGGCTTGCCAAGGTAACAAAAATCATTGCAGAACACATATCATGCCTGGACGGATTAATTTTTCATGGAGTCAGACGTAAGGTGAATACAGTGGCAGATCATTTGGAAAATTATGGAATTGATAATCCCTCAGCCAACTTGGAAACCTGTTGGTAGGAAATCACATGCATGGAGCTGAGAAACAGGGGAACTCTTCTTTCGAGGCAGGACATCATTTAACGAAAGAAGAGGCTAAGGGATACGAAGAATTTCCCCATATGTGGAGAATGAATCCACCCAATCGAAGGGACGTGAGGATAAGTTGATGGCAGGCTAAGGGAGTACAAGAAAGAAAGTTGTATTCAATATACAAGCACGTAGGGCTACTACCAAGGAGCACAACGAACAAAAATTACGGGCACCACCGGCATCAAAACACAAAAGAAGACACTTGGAACTTAGTGAATTGGTTCAAGCGTGGAAAATTTAATAATAAGGATTCGATTTATCAACAAAAATGTGGAAATCGGAGCAACAGTTATTATGAATGGACGTGCGATCATAAGACAACGAGATGGGAAGCCTTAGGCGGTTCATGGTTTCCCTCTTCTATAACTACAGCTTCCAATCACAAGAGTAATGCACTGCTTTCCAATGGCAATCAACATAGTATCAGCTGTGTTTTTAGAAGGTTTTGAATCTCTATTCTCTGCCATAGAAGCATGGTGCGTGAGGGTAGCCAGAATGCCTCGGCAAATAAAGACCTGCAAAGTGCTCAAGAGGCTTATGAAACAAGAACTTTTCTTAAGGAAAAGCACAAAATTAAGGAACTTGAAGCAATTGTTGTAGAGGAGGAAGAGAACCTGGAGGAACGAGAGCTGGAAAAGGAGATGGAATGGATCCAGGATCTTGAAACAGCTACCACTCAGGCAACCCAATTTGTTCATACTCAAGTGGAGATGTGGCGCATGAAGACTATGTTAGCAAAGGCAATTAGTATGCAAGGGGAATACCTTAATCAGGCTCAGCAAGCCATCTCCAATTTATCCTTGGATCACACAGCGATGCTGGAAGCCCTGGATTTCAAGCTCAGTACTCTGGTACAACAAGTTGGCAACCTCTCCCAAAAGATGAGTGTGTTGATCAGTCTTCTAAGGCACACTATTCGCCAGGATTCCTCTGCTATGGGGGAGGGTGCGGAGGAGGCCACGGGAACCAGCTAGGGGAAGTGTTCATCTCAGCACCCACCTCTACCCGGTAAATCTACTACTTCAACCAACCCGGATACCAACACCAAAGATTATGTCATCCTTGAGTTGTAATGGCATGTTTTGGTAGTCTCAATTTGCTATTGATGTTCAGCACTTGTTTTGTTTCTGTTTCACAAGTTTACTAGTCACCTAGTTGTATCCTTGTTTCTCAAGTTCACTAGTCTTCTACATGTTTTGTCTTTGTCTATCTCAGAGGACCATATGGTCTTCTTTATCTATGTTTTCCAGACACTGGGATGGGCACTCTGTTTTGTTGGCCCCAACCTTTCTCTGTGCCACCCTGCTTGGTGTGCCTTGGAGTCGTTTTGACATATTTTACTGTTGTTAAGTGTTGTAATCACACAAGGGTGTCTTTGTTTAGTCTGCACGAGCAGACCCTTTTGTACTCTATGTATTCTATGAACTAATATGAAATTTTGATTTACAAAAAAAAAAAAAAAAAGTACAAGGTTATGGCCTTCAAACCATATTTCATTAATATGAAACCTCTACTTGTCTCTTTTAAAAAAAAGATTATTTTTTGGGACACAACCACGACTTAGAATTAATGATGGCTCTTTGTGACTAATCTCAGCCTAGATGCAATGTAACACTCTTCATGGAAAACATGTATTTCATAACTACATTATGCTCTCATTAGAATTCGGGAAGGGGATGACAAGATGGTATGATCCATTAGCCTTATCGAGGGTAAATACATAACAAAGAAGGGATAGATGGGATATATTTATCTATAGGATAATGAACAGGATAACATTTCATAGTGGTACAACAGGGCCCCTCTTAAAAATATCTCATTATTTGTGTTTATTCTTAAAAATAGGGCATGAACATAGAGGAGGGGATACGAGAGTCTCAGTTTTTGTGTCCTCTATCATAATGTAGCAAAAGACTATTATCTATTTATTTCTACACCATTGTCCTTAACTAGTTTAGGCCCACATGCAACTTCAAGTTAATTATCATGGTGTTTAGTATAATCAAAATGTAGAGGAAAGCTATTGAGCGTATTTTGAGTGAATGTCCTTGAAAATGTTTAGATCTCTCTCACTTATCATGTATTGGATGATCTGGTGGATCAAAATAGTTCTCAAAATTCAAAGTGTGTAATAGAACTCGAAACCTGAATGACTGGATAGATCTCAGTGAACTGAACCCAATGCAATTTGTTTCACTAAAAAATGATATCATATGCTCTCGATATCACATTCTAATTGAATTGGCAAACAACTAGAAATTTTGGAAGTTGGGTTGCAAGTACACCCAGTGAGCGTTATGTACGTTGACTAGGCATTTGACAGGGTCTGACTGAGTATTTGGTGGACCAGTTCTTAATTGCCACTTGTCTCGTTTTGATTGGTTTTGGAATGGAAAAATTTTATTGGTTAAGGTTCTTTTGATGTGGCCCAATGAGGGAGTGCCACGTGGGCTAATCGGTGGCTTCCGTGTGGCCTCTACTCATTCATGAAAATTTTTGTATGAGGCTGAAATGCCTCCATGGGATTCGAGATGCATTGTCATTTTCTTTTCTTGGCTTCCTTGGTAAGCTTAGCATTTTCCCTTGTCCATCCTTACACTTTTGCTACTTCTTTGTGACAATTTGATTAACTCATGTGCATTTGACTGATGGTTTCATCTAACTCTCTGCTATATGGCCCCCTTATCTCCTTATGCAGCATTCCCCCCTAAGTCCACTACTTACCCACTCATCTTCTTCATTGTCTTCTTTTGTATCCTTACCTAGATTTTCAATACGCCCTATTAGCGAGCATGAGCCCACTGAGGGGAAATATACTACTAAGAGTGAACCTCTCGAGGGAACACGTGTGCACCACAAGCTTCAAGAATCAACTTCTAGGTTTCGATACCTTACCACGGGGCCCATCCAAGAGGAGTTAGCTCATATGGAATGAGAAGGGGATTCTCAATGATAGAATATTTTGAATACATAGATTCTTTCTAATCTACTGAATTGGGTGTTAGATGTTGGCCATACTCAAGACCAATTTGACCAATACATGTACACCATCGAACTTTACTAACATTTAAAGTTTCTCCTTGGCAGAATCCTAATGGACCACTTAGAGCATTGGGTTGATATTCTACACTCTCTGGACCACCCTTAGTATCACTTCAAGTGCGTGTATCAACAATTAGGATACATTGAGTAGTGTCTTGAATTCCTCCTCCAAAGTGAAACTCTTAGAAGCAATGATGATCATATTTAGGTTGTCACTATCAAATTTGATCCCTTAGATTATTATTTCCATGCTCCGATGTATGTTGTAGTATGGCTATCTAGTTCAGTGTCCTAGCCAATTTGGCCCACTTTTTAGTATATATATCATCTATTTATTCTTTTATTAATCAAATTTTCCTATGTCTCTCTATGAAGAGTGCACTTTTGGCTATGGTTTGGTCTCCCTAGTGAAAGATTGACCTAGTGTACCTAGTATATCCATGTATATTTCAATTTATAAGGCAACACAATTTTTACCCCACACCAAAAAGGTGTAGAAAGGACATAACTACTTTTGAGAGAAATATCAACCTTTATTCTATGACCACTACTAAAAATATTCTAGAATATTTTGTTGATGTTAAATCCCTACCATCCACCTAATAATTATTGATAGCTAACACAACCATATAAATTAAATAGTTGATAAACATTGATAGGCATCAATCCATAATAAACATCGAAACACATACTTCATAATACATCTCGCACTATATATATATACTAACTAAATTATAACTTTGTTTTAACTTGTTAATATAATTATTAATAATAAAACGAGTTAATATATAAGTTAAGCATATATACATTTAAAAAAACATGGAACAATATTCTTAGCCATGGATATTTACCCCACTTTACCATGGAGATTCTTAATTTGTAAATATTATTTGTTACAATATTGTGGCTTATCATTACCACATGCTCAAAAATTCATAACTCACATCATATGAAACTTGTTCATATGACATTTTTTTCTACTTAATCAATTTAATTGAAAGGGGAAAAAGAGCATAACAACTTTGGAAATAAATCTCAACCTTTGATTTGTTTATACTGCGATAAATATTCTAGAACATTGTTTGGAGGCTAAATATCTACCATCAAACTAATAATTATTGATAATTAAATTAATATTTTGGAAGCCCTAGTCCAAAATAGGCATGCCTATAGGTGTATTTATTGATAATAAAATAAAAAATGCATCAAAGGTTATGCTTTATCTCAAAAGTAGTAATGCCATTTTTCCCTCTTAATTAAATTTATTAATTAAGAAAAGAAAAGCCATATGAACTTGAATTATTGTTTTATGGAAATGTGGTATTACTAAGCCATGGTATTGGTCTATCATATTAAATATGTTTTGGGGATTAAGTGGATTATTGTGTATATCTTTTTGTCTCTATGATTAGTCACAAGATGAACAAATGTATAAGTTATTAAAATGAGGGAGCAGAGTCAAAGTTGTTAAACCCTAACTACTTCGACCCTCATTCTTTCCTCCTCTCTCATTTTCGTCATGGCTCTCTTTCTTTGTAGGTGTTGTTGTCAGTTCATGGTGCCATTTTGCAATGTGTTGGGTGAGTTTCAAGTTGTCATGGTTTTCTATGGTGTTATTCTACTCAGAGTTCTCTATTTCATGTCATTTCTTGGACCACTACAGGAAGAGTTGATGGGGCAGTGGGTTGGGTGGTCTCTCTACTACTCAGCACACTTCTTCATGTCTTTTCTTGCTGAGGTTTTTGTCGTCATCATTTAGATTTGGCTTTCAGCAGTGAGTTACGGTTCAATGGGAAGTCTTATTCATATTACAATGGTTTTATGCTTTCAACGACATCATAGCCATCATCTCTAGTCCAAGTCTTGCATATGTATTTGTGATGTGTCATGTCATGACCTCATAACACCTTTTTTAAAGCTTTTTCTAGTGTTTGATTTCTCTGTAGGTTGCAGGTTTTCCATCGTGGTTCTCGTTGGGCATAGCATCCCTTTTTTTCCCTGAGGCCTAGTCCCAGGTCTCATTTTTTAGTCTACAAAGTGGCTTGTACCCTAATTTTTTTATTTTTTCTTTTCTCTTATTGAATTTTCTACCCTAATGTTTGTAAGCTTTTATGATGGGTTTACTTTCCTAGTTTTTTATCTCTCTATTTTTTTTTACGTGCCAACTAGTATTTTTGTGTCATTTTCTACTCCCTATTGGGATTTATGCGTGCCATAGAAAACTTCTTGGTTTGGTCGGCGTGCCCAAATTTTTGTGATTCTCTCTCCTCTGTGGTCTAGGGCTTATTAACCCTAGGGTTTCATACCCTAATCATTTTTAGTCATATGATTTCTTCTTATACCAGTTTAGTTTTTTCTCTGGACTACATAGCCAGATGGTGTGTCTATAGAATGTAATTATTATTCCCTGTTATCATAATAAAATTATGGTTTTTTTCTCTGAAAATAAATAAATAAAAATGACCAGTCACAATATTTATGTGTCTCTATATGATTGGTCACCATTCATAATTTGGTTACTAACTCAAATTTTCATGAAGTTTCCCATTACTTCCATGTAAATACACTACTCATAGTCCCGTAGAAGGTAAAAACTTCAAAACCTACGGTTCTTAGGTTTTGATTAATTGATTTCCACAAGATATGGGGAGAATTTCATATTGTTCAAGGTTTAAGAGAGGCACGGTCATGGGCATCTCAGTGGGTTAATTTGCAATTACACAAAGGTGCACCCATATCTAAATTCAACATTTGTAAATAGGGGATTAGGCTCTACTATGGCTCAACCGCAATAATGCATGGAGGAGGTCGTGGTCACAATTTATAGCCAATCATATTGAAAGATGCCAAAGAATCTAATGACATGCTTAGCTAAGGATCACCTGAATGGATGTATCAGTAGAATTGAGCTCTAAGCTAATCACAAGGATGTTTAAGTTTATTTTAGCTTTGATACTGTTGAAACTTATGTCATATTTTAAGGGACCTTCCACTCCATTTATGAAGTGGGTAGGTCCACTTTCGTGTGTGGGTGTGTGTGTCTATATATATGTATATATGTTTGTATAATATCGCCTTGAAAACATGGTTATGTTTCTAAATATATCATATTGTAAACTATAATTGTGTAAGCTATGGTTGTATAATTATAAATGTCTCTTGATATTGTGTGCAGGATTCTATATTAGTGTTGTTTTGGTGATTTTTGCAGCTCATGCATAGGCTTAGAATTAGGTTGGGCTTAATAGAGATGAAGTATTGTGCAACACATATTTTTTACAATGGTAGTTAGTCTCAATTAGCTTCAATTATATTCCTTTACTCTTTTATATAGTCACTTCGAGTTCTAGTGTGATTTGTTTCACTGAGTTGATAAGTTGCATAATTAACTATAGAATGAACGGTTGTAGATTTGGTGTTTTGTAGTATTAATATGTATGGAATTAATTCATTCTTGAGTGATATTTAGTATACAAAGGATATATTATAGTTATGAATAGATTTTCATGGATTATAACATATGAAATGTCATTTACTAAGTTATAGAGTGGGAATGATATTGATTCTTTTGCTACAATTTTATATTCTTGATTTAGACTAGAATTTGAAGTTATCTTTCAATGATGTTGTGAGAAATAACTAAGAGCATGCAATAAATTTAATCAATCCAAGAGAAAGTCATGTTTTTGTGTACATTGCATAAAGTGACTCACAAGCATTTGCGACCTCCAAGTTGACAAACTAAGCGATTGTGTTTCCAATAGCTCATCGTAGCTTTAGGAGAACAATACAAAAACATTGTCATGGCATACATGTCCAGATAAATTAACATCTTTATATTATTGCCCCTATAAGGTGTTGCAATGGATTGAAACTATGGATTACAAATTGGAGTTACCTCTACCTTCACATGTACACCTAGTCTTCCATGTTTCTTGCTTAAAGAAAGTAATAGGTAAAAAGATTAATGAAGAATTGAAATCATATTAGAACCAGAAACAATCCTTGAAATATTTATCCTAAGTCTTCACATATGGGAAACAACTCTCAAAATTCATAAAATAAAACTTACAAAGGTTCACACTTATTACATCCTAATGTTTCTTGTAGAAAAAGTTATATATAGCTTAAAAAAGATTTAACAAAGTTACCAACTTAACGAGAACTATATTGAGTTCTCACTTTTTTAGAGGTTGTAAAAAAACATCTGAATTTGAAAAGTTTGATTTAGAATACATTTTGTTTTGGAGCATATTTTTGACATTTTAATTTTCTTATGTATCAAGTATACACATTCTTTTAAATGTTAGTGATTTTCATGCCAATTTTGAAAAGTGTTGTTGCAACATGAACCCCTTTTTTTGGGACTTAATTTTTACACTTTAAGTTTTCTGATATATTGAGTAATGGATAAATTTATTTCAATGTTGAGGATTTCACGTGGATTTTGAAAAGCATTGTTGCAACATCAACGGCGTGTTTTTTTTTTTTTTTTTTTTTTTTTTTTTTTTTTTTTTTTTTTTTTTTTTTTTTTTTCAGGGCATATTTTTAACTTTACATTTTTTTCAAGTTGTCTTATTCTTCTTCTTTTTTCTTCATAAGATGTTTTTTCTAAGGGTTTTCAAGTTTGTTTTTTCCTAACAATTGTTTTTTGCACTGGAATTTTTTTTTTTTTTTGCGAAGTTTTAAAAATAATAATAAAATTAATATTTTTAAGTTAAGGTTTTTTTTTATATATTTTTATGTATCAACTAAGATCTTCTAGAGAAATCACATAGAAAACAAAGGGTCGACGCATTTTGAACCTCATCACGACCAGAATGAGGAGCAAGATCAACAGACCCCTAATATATATCTCAAAGCTGCAACAGTAAATTTCCAACGGTCAAAGAAGAAAAAGAAAGTAAAAAATAATGTTAAGGGATAAAAATCAATTAATTTATTAGTTATTTTTTAATTTTATTTTAAGAGAAGCCATTGAAATTGAAGAGTAGTTAGACCCTTAATAGGGCCGGTGGATGTAAGTTAAGTAGCTCGTGGGCCCTTTCTCTTTGTTCTTAACCCCCCTTGGTTTCCTTCTTCTTTCATGGTTGGTGTTTGCTATGTTCTAGAATCTCTTTTTTTTTATTTGTGTTTGATTTTTTTTAGTTTTATTATTGTATTTATTAAGCTTTTATAATATTTTTATTATATATCTTTCCTTTCTTATTAGATTAATATTATTTTTTAATCAGCCATTATTTATATTTAATATAATTTTTAATTGATATAATATGTTGGTATCGTAATAAAATATTAGAAATTGTTTTGAGTCATACAATAAAATATTAGAAATTGTTAGAGTCATATAACAAAAATATTAGAAATTGTTAGAGACATATAATTATTTATGAATAATTAAAATAGAAATTAAATATATTAAAATAAAATTCAAAAATAACTAATAAATCTCTGAGATATATATTAGTGGGTTGTTTTTTATCCCTTAACGTTCATTTTTATTGACTTCTTCTTCTTTGACCATTGAAATTTACCATTACATCTCTAAGATATATATTAGTGGGTTGTTTTTTATCCCTTAACATTCATTTTTATTAACTTCTTGTTTGACCATTGAAATTTACCATTGCATCTCTGAGATATATATTAGTGGATTTTTGATCTTTCTCCTCATCCTGGTCATGATGATGAACCTAGATAGAGGTTCAAACACGTCGATCCTTTGTTTTCTATGTGATTTCTCCAGAATATCTTAGCTTATATCATGAATCACATAAGCATCCAATCTGAGTTATTTATGTATCGTTAATTAATACTTCAATGCACATTAAATAATTGTCACTAAAAATAGTAATTTTAACCATTTCATAAAATATATATATATATATATATATTATATATATATATATATATATATATATTATATATATATATATATATATATATATATATATATAATATATATATATAATTTTTAAAAATGTTACAATTTTGGAATTTTTTTATTTTTTTAAAAATGACACGTCAAATAAAAGATGTTTATGAAAAATTTGCACCAAAAAAACTTAACAAAAATAGCAATTTTAATGATTTTTTTATAGATTTTCTGAGTAGAGATCATAACATTTTAAAAAAATCACATAAATTTTAAGTAAAATTATATATATATTATAAATATATATATATATACATAAATTTTACTTCAAATTTATGTGATATATCTATATATATATATATATATATATATATAATATATATATATATATAATATATATATATATATATATATATAAGAGATAGTTTTAAAAAATAATAATCAAATAATTAATTAAAATTAAAATTGTTCTAGAAAAAATCATTTAAAACAATTTCTTGGAAAAAAAAAATTACATGATTAAAAGTTTATAAATCAATAAAACCAAAATTTATTAAAAAAATACTAAAATAACAAAATTGAAAAAAAAAATACAAAATGTTTACAAATTTGTGTGTGTGTGTGTTAAAGATAAAATTAAAGCAAATAAACAAATTGAAATGAAAAAATATTAAACAAATTAGGAAATTTAAAAAAAAAAACAAAAAAAGATAGCAAACCAATGTGAACAAGCTGATGGGACAGGGGTACAGGGGAGGCCACCTGCCCGCCATGCGCAGAGGCGACTTGGAAGACGGTGGCGAAGGACATCCCCGGAAGGCGATGTTAAATGCTATGGGACGGCAGCCAAGGAGCATTTACGCTCTGACCTAGTTTGGCTGCGTTGCAGAGTTAAGCTCCGCTTCACAATTGAATGCCTCATTAATGGCGGCCAACCCTCAAGGTAGAGCATGGAGTTTTATAAACAAAGGCAGCCCAGGCATTGCCATATTCATTTGGGCAGGGTCTGGGGTTCCCATTCCGTCGCTGGTGCTGACAAATTCTGACCATGGTCTGATTTATTCCACCCCGGGTCTAATTGCCCAGCTTGTTTACGCCCCTGTTGGTCTTTTGCATTTCAATTCGGCTTAGGATTGCTTTGTTACCATGGTTAGGACTCGTCAGCGGATGCTGAGTCGTCGCGGCTCCAGTCGTGGAGAGTCATCGCGCCCCTTAGCCGATGCAAAAACCCACTCTCCTTGTCACTGCCCTCATTGTTGTTGTCGCTGCCATTGCCCGCAATTAGGAGGTGCAAGCTCTCTCAGGCACAACCGATTTATGGAGGCCAACTCACTTGGGTCTTCAGTTGCTCCTTACTTCGGCTCTGCCATTTTTACCTTCAACAGCCCCCTGAATCGTCCAAAAATTAACGCCCACGTCTCTGTTCTTTTTATTGATGAAGCCCAGGACGAGGGCGGACCCAATGCTCCTCCAGAATTCGAGGCCCCGGTCGACACAGCTAAAACATCTGAACTACCCACGGTGGACAAGGGGAAGGGCACGGAATTGCCAGACCTTCAAGTGGAGAAGAACCAGAAGCAACAAAAAGCAGCCGAGGCGAAAGAGGGCCAAGCGCAAGAAGAGGAAGAATATGGATGGTGCCCAATTGTGGAGGAGGTGCCGGAGGACTAGTCTGCTGCCAGGTCTCAGGTTCTGTAGCTCGGGTGGGATTCTGGTTCTTTCCTTTCTTTTGGTCATGTCCATCTATCCAATTGTCTATGGCTTTTCTACATGTCGATTATATTTTATGTTAATGTGTCAATGCGGCAATATGCCATCGCTGAGGTGTAGGGTCGGATAAAGTCTTGTTTGGGTATCAGTTTTGTGGGCAGTTATAGTTGTGAAAAGGAAACGTCATGATCATTATAATACTATCATTTGCACCAGATGTTGCAAAGGAAATGTCGTAAGGCATAAATTCGAGAAGCATTGTGACATATAAAGAATCATTGAAGATGACAATTAGTAGGTGAAGGGTAAAGAGCTAGTACCCAATGCCCATTGCATTAAATGGGTCTTATTTCTTTTGGAAACTTTTTGGCTGACATCTGACCAAAAAAAACTTCCCATTTTTAACAGGCTATGGAATGACTTCAACTAGAAGGAGAATGACTTCAACAAGGAGAAAATACTAGATACTATTGCAGGTATTGAGGAAGAGTAGAATGTTGTCGTCGTTAGTAAGATGAATAAGGGAAAAAAGAAAAGAGGAACTAAGAAAGGTTAAAAAGGGTTATATACAGTCCACCATTGTGGGCTTTTCCCGTAATCTTTTTGCTTCTCAATGTGTATAGTAGGCCTTCAACACTCTATCTGTGCTTCCAATGGCTTCAATCTGCATATTCTTAAAAGGAGTTTCTGCTAGTGTTTAATCTAACATCCTCTTTTTGGTTGGATTATTTTTGTGAGCATGGTGGTATTCATTGTTTTGGCTCTCTTTAGTTCCCTTAGTTGTAAGTGCACAAAAATCTTGGACTATTATGACACTGAAATATTGATAATGGGAGTTAATAATCATGACAATTTTTTTGGTTGAATTCTTTGGGTTTTATGTCATTCTATCTCCAAAATACACAGAGAATTTTGTTGGTTGGAACAAAGCTACAAGTTATAATAACAAAGTTCAAGGCGCGCATGCTGTAGTTAAAGGAAACCCCAACTGTGTAGCCAACAAATAAACTTTTTTGGTTCAATCGCCCTCTACCTATCCTTCCAACCAAAGCTACAAGTTATAATAACATAATTCAAGGTAGGCATGTTGTAGTTAAAGGAAACCCCAACTGTGCAGCCAACAAATAAACTTTTTTGGTTCAATCGCCCTCTACTTATCCTTTTTTTATCCATTTCACTCTTTTCCAGGTATCAAAATGATTTGCATTCTAAATTTCAATTAACAAATTGTATTTCTCTACTCCATTTTAAATAAATCTAAATTTAAAATGATACTAACCTATTAAATACCTAAAAATTACTGGACAAAACATATAAAAAAAAATTGATCATTGATAAATGAATACTAACATATTAAATACCTAAAAATTATTAGATAGAAAAACATTAAAAAAATTCTAATCATCGAAACATCATCAATTAATTTAAGTTTATATATTATTGAGTAGTTTTCCACTTGAAGCTTCCTTATCTGTCTCAGAAGTACAAGCACATACATGCCTTGTTTTTGTTGTTGGCCTTGCAATCTTTCTGTTATAGCATCCAAAAAGGGTCCAAAAGACTTTGTTTCTTTTCCTGATTGTTTACCATTTGTGTTTGTCAACTCATTATTCTTGTAAGGTATGTTGGGAAGTTTTGAACTCTTCACGCCAAAACAAATTAATGGCAAAAAATTCAACCAAAAACACATTATTTATATGTAAGCTCTCGATCAACAATGAACATAGAAGCATAAACAAGACATAGGAGGGGTCATATACTTGAATTAACATGAGCTTGATCCAAAATTGATCCCTTGTCGATAATTCTGATCAAACTGGAACTCGAAACCATATTAACTATTGACATGTTCCCTCAGACGATAAGACCAGATCAGGGCCTCCGACAAGAGATCCATGTCATTATTTTTCTGGTTTTGGAAAGAGTGATAGAGATTTCAGTGAGATTTTGAAGATTCCGAGGACAAAAATTCAAGAATAGAGGTGGAAAAACAATGCATTCGATCTTTGTTGTACACAGGTGTAGCAAATGTAAGGGAGATGCATAACTCTGGTGCATTTGGTCCTTCAAACATATACTTGCTTGGACAGAAGCAAGGACTGACTGAATGCATACTTTCTAGTGGCCCTAAGCCTCCAACCACATTCAAATATTTTGCATCCTTCCAAATTGATTCTGCTAGCTCTCCGAAGTATATTGTAAACAACCCAGATCTCTTAGAAGAGCTTGAAGCTAGATTAGGATGCTTGAGAAACTGCATTCACTTTAATTCACGAGTATGATTTAATCCAAAATATTGACTAGCATAAATCCCCTAGAAGGATATATCATCCTTCACTCGAGTTCCCTGAAGTATTCATGTTGTGTAGTTTCCCAAGACAGTTTCTAGTAGTGGAGGCTCAAAGTGAGGTCTACAGTCCAGAGTTCTGTTTCTTCTTCAAGGCCATGGACAATTGTTGTGATTAGAGTTGCGAAATTAATAGTACATACCATTTACTAGCAAAGCAGAAATTGCACATCAATTTATATGAAGAAATTGCACATCAGTTTAATGAATTATGTTATCTATACGCACCTTGACACGGAAATTAGTGGTACATACCATTTAATAGCAAAGTAGAAATTTCGGAAATTGCACATCAGTTTATATGAAGAAATTGCACATCATTTTAATGAATTATATTCTCCAAAAGGCCACTCTTTCAGGCAGATGGATCTTTCAGATAGCATGTTTGTAATTGTACTCTGGTTTTTATGTATATAATAGAATAGTTTAATCGAGAAAAAAAAACAATTATAATTAATTAAAAAAATAAATATCTTAAAAAAACAAAAAAAAAAACCACAAAAATAAAAAGAATTAAAAAAAAAAACAAAAACTATTAAAAAAAAAAAACAAAAAAAAAAATTAAATATTCCCGCTCTCTAACCACCCTTAAGGTACTACAAGGGTCCTTGTGGTGAGGTCATCATCTCTATGAATTTAGTCGCCACACCTCCCCAGCCGCCAAGGGGTCATGAACCAAGGTAGCAGGAGTGGCGACAGGTCGATTCCCAGAGTCGACAACCCCACCACAAGGCCCCTTGTAGCGGGTTGGTGATTTTGGGAATCGATTTGCTACTCCCCCCAGCTACCAAGGGGCCATGGGCCATGACAACAAGAGTAACATGTGGCCTGGGACATCTAGGGGCAAGGATATCTTTATTTATATTTTTTTACTATTTTAAATTGTTTTCTTTTTTAATTTTTATATTTTTTGTTTTTTTTTAGTCTTTTTAATATTTTTTTATTTTTTTAATGTTTGTAATTTCATCTTTTATGGGTTATTTTTTGTTATTTAAAAAAAAAATATGTGGTTTGTTTCCTTTTTTCATACAATTTTTATACGTGCCAAGCATAGTATATTATAATCAATTTGGATTAGAAACCCTAGGAATAGCTCTGGTTCCTCGTTAATGGCAGACCTAAGATGGCACTGTCAAAACACCCTGCCGACACTTGCTACTTAACATAGGTAGGGTTCAAAGATGCAAAGGACGGGACAAAATGGAGCAGGGGGATGTGTTTGAGGATGCTCCACTCAAGGAGGGATATAATATGATTTTTTTTCCCTTTTCCTAGTTTGGTTATCTTGAGGTTACTATTGTTTGGTTGACCAGAGTTTCTGTGGATTTTTTTGGCTTTCCACTCCGACTTCACTGTTCTTTCTTCCCTTTTTCGTTTCTTTTATCTTGGGGCGTTCACTTCTAGGGAAGTTGGTAACCAGCTTATAGGATGCGGGGTTTTCCCCGTTGTCTCAGGTTTTGGCCTGCGGGTTCTCGCCAGGCCTTTTACCAAACACACCAATTTTCATTTCATTTTTTTCTGCATTTTCTATTCACTGTTCTAAGTGATGGTGATTTTGTCTGACTTCGTAGACTTGGACCCAGCCCCGGAGGACATCCTTTCGGTGTTAGGAATGGAAGCGACAGTGAAGAACCTGGCGATAGCAAAGGGGGTTACACCAGCAAAGTCTCCACTTGGCAAAAGTTTATTTACGAAGCTGGAATGGAATTAAGGCAGTGGTATAGGTCTATTGGAACAGTAAAACACCCGCTCTACAAAGGTGGTTTGTGGGTTTTCAGACTCTAGAATTCATGAAGGTCTGAAAGGGGCAGTTTTGGCAGCTCTTTCTAACAGGTCGAAGGTGGGTTTACTAGTAAGTTCCACATCCCCTTATGTTGTCTCTATTTCTAGGGTATTAATGGGTGGATTGGAACATATTGTTAGGAGCGGTAGTTTAAATAGGCAGGAAGGGCTTCATTCTTGCCTTAATGAGTTTCTTGGGTCTGGGAAGTTAGTCAAGGGACCGGGTCTTTATAAAACACTGAATTGAAAAATCCCTGTTACGAATTGTGCAATCAATCTCTCAGATCCTTTTCAATTAGAGATGGAGCCTAGGGTTTCCAATCTGAAAACCTTTAATGGATTTTTGGATATAAATATTTCAGCAGGTTTTCCTTTATAGGAATCTTATGGGAATGTTCGGTTAGAGTTCAATGATTCCCCATGTAATGCTTTGGGCCAGGGTGGCTATCCGGAGTTGGGGTCTATGGGGACAAGGGAATGTGGACAACCCCTCACTAGCGGAAATGTTGGGCATGATTTGTTTCGGGAAGGCCTAAAAAACTCTCTTTTTGCTCTAGATAACCTAGTGGGTGGTGAACAAGGCTTGGAAAACCAAGCGGATGAAGAAAGTGTCTTTGTCGCTCCATTGGTGAATGTTTTGTACTCTAGGAAGAAGAGGAAAAAAGGAAAGGTAATAAGGAAGAAGGAGGGGAAACCTAAATTAATTTTAGGGGTGGACATCCAAATGGATGAGGAAATGGATGTAGTTGAGCGAATTCTTGTGGGTAGGGTAAAAGGTAAACAATTACTTGTTAATTATATTACAGAATGGATTAATAAGGAATAGGAATCAGGGTCAGATTCTCAAAAAAAGGTTATCGACTTGGCAAGGGGGTGGTTTATGGACGGGGTTTTAGGAAATTCCCTATTTTCTTCAAGAGATGAAACCCCCTGTTTGATGCATAGAGAGAAAGATTGGGTGAGATTCTGGTGTGGGTATGCCTCCCTTATTTGCTCCTCAACTCTGGTCCCTGGATGTTTTTAAGGATATCGGGAATATCCTGGGAACTTTTTTGTAGTGGATATGTCCTTCCAAGTAACTAATGAAAGGAAAGTGGCTCGTATTTTGGTTTATTTGGACTCAAGGGAAGGTTTGGCAGATATGATGGATGTTCAAGTGGTGGGATACACCTTGACACAAACCCTAGATTATGAACAATTTCCATAGCATTTCTACCGTTGTCATAAGCACAGGCACTTGAAAAAGAAATTCCCATTAGGTTTCAAGCACAAGAGGAAGAATCAGGTGGAACCAATTTGAGAAATACAGGAACTACTGGTGAAAGATGACATGGAATAGGGTGTCCAGTCAAGGGGACATTAGGTGGAGGTCCTTTTACAAAATGGAAACAATGAAAACCAGCGGGTTGTGGTTATTGTGGATGAAGGGAGTGCTCCGGTATACATGGTGGATGAGATGATAGCAAAGGAGGAATCTCCCCCTGTAGGTACTACCCTTTTTCTCCCTTCCTCTATTTTAGTTTTGATCTCACCCTCTATAGATCCTTGTAACGGCTTTGGTCCCTCCAGGTCTTCTATTGGTTTTCTCTCTTCACATAGAAATATCTCTTTGACCCTTGACAACATTATTACGTCCATTTTGACTCTAAGCCTTTCTGGTCCATCGATGGGGGATCTATTTTTACTTCTTCTACTGTTTTGAACCCTATTAAACCTTATTACAATCCCAGGCCTTGGGAAAATAGACTTCATCCGAATGATCGATGGGATTGGTCTCCTACAAGACTCTGCTGGCCCACCAAAATCTCAAGGTAGGAAATCAAACCTTTCAAAAGCCCATCTTGAAGCCAAACTTGATATCATTGATGGTAAACAATTATCCCTAAAATGGTCACTTAGAGTAGTGATGACCCAATTGGTGGTTTCCAAACGATCCTCTTATCCTTCAATTGCAAAGGGATTTCCATTGCCCATAAGAAGTTGGCATTAAAACACTTGTTTATGAATGTGAAGTGTGATGTGATTATGATGCAAGAGACCTTGGGTTCGAGGGGGAGTCTATTATAAATATTTTGGGAAATATGTTGCCTGGGCGGCCATTTATGGCCCTGGATACAAATGGTCGTTCAGGGGGTTTGCTTTTAGGCACAAAAAAAAAGTAGCTTAAAACTCTTAAACTCTTGGGGTTTCGATTCGATGTTGGGAGTGGAGGTATACTCATCTGAACTATGTACAAACTTAACTCTTCTTAACTTATATGGCCCTTGTTAGGATTGTATTTCCTTTTAGAATAATTTGTTTGCAAAATCTATGCTAAACTATCCAAACATTGTGATTGGAATGGATCTAAATGTATCACTAGGGATCTTTGAGTCATGGGGACCTAAAGCATGAGTGGATCCTCTGGAATATTTCTTCCTAAACAAAATACAGATGGGGCATCTTCTTAATGTTGATATTATCAAAGAAACCCCCACCCGAAGGAATAGGAGGGTGGGTCAGGAAAGGGTTGCTAAGCGATTAGACCGCTTTCTAATAAAAGATTATATGGCTTCTTATATTCCTTATTTTCACCAATGGGTTGGCACTGGGGGTGACTAGGACCACTTCCCTATTTAAATGGAACTAAAAGGGGCCAATAGGAAGCTTGGCTTGCCTTTTAAATTAAATTCTTTGTGGTTAAAAGATTTGTCTTTCAATAAATTAGTTTGTAAGATTTGGAGTACTCATAATGGCTCCTTGGCTTTATCCCTTGCACAGTCCTTTATGGATAAACTTAAGAAACTTAAATATACTTCGATCTCTTGGGTAAAGGAAAAATCTATTAGGGATGGCTACTCTAAAAGCTATTGAATGTGAACTAGAGGTTCTTGAAAGCTTGGAGGGAGATGGGTATGAGGTGGAGGAAAAAAAGAGAAAGATAAAATCTATGGAGGGTGAAAGGCACAGGATCCTAAAAGAAAATGAAGAAAATGGAGGTTGAAAAGTAGAGCCATTTGGCTTAAGGTAGGAGATGAAAACTCAAAAATTTTCCAGAACTATGCCAAGGGAAGGAGAAACTATAATTCTATCTGGGAATTGAAAAATGAATAAGAAGATTTGACTTCTTCTTTCAATGAGTTATCATCTATGGGTGTCAGTCATTTTAAAAACTTGTTCAAATCTCTCCCCAAGCCCACTATTGCTGAAGTCATCCAGGCTACTCAAGTTTTCCCTAGGTTTGTGAATGAAGATGATAATGAGACCCTAATGGGCCCATTCAGAAAGGAGGAAGTGGAGGGGGTCCTTCATACTATGCAGAAAGAGAGGAGCCCAGGTCTTGATGGCTAGACAGTGGAATTCTTCCAACATGTTTTTGATATTGTTGGGGACGATCTAGCTGGATTGGTGGAGGAATCTAAGCACTGGGGCTTTTTCCACGATCCTATTAACTCTACCTTTCTGGCTTTAATCCAAAATTATAATGATCCCTAATGTTTCAATGACTTCAAACCCATCTCGTTATGCATTTTCACCTAAACAATTATTGCAAAAATTATTTCTCGTCGGCTAAAACCTATTCTTTCAAAAAAATATTTCCATGGAATAGTTTGGCTTCCTTTGAAGGTAAGAAAATTCATGAAGCTATTGGTCTGGCCTAGGAATCCATGTATAGTATCAAAAGAAATAATAAAAACGGAATGGTTGTCAAGATTGATCTCTCAAAGGCATATGATAAGATTAGATGGATGTATTTATGTCTTTTGATGACTCACCTGGGTTCCAACATTAGTTTCAATAATTGGGTCATGGGATGCATTACCAATGTGAGATTTGTTGTTCTGATTAATGGGACAGATTCTGATTTTTTTCATAGTCAAAGAGGCTTTCGATGGCAATTCCCTTTATCTCCTCTTTTGTTCCTTTTAGTTGTGGAGGGTTTGAGCTGTTTGATTTACCTTTCCATTAGAAGGGGAGAATATAAAGGCATTGAAATCACCATAAACCTTTTCATCACACATCTACTCTTTGTGGACGACTTCTTACTTTTTTGTGATGGCTCCATGAGGGACCTTCCTAAGCTTGAGTGAATTATGGATTTATTCCTAAAAGCTACAAGAATGAGTATAAATGCACCAAAATATTCTATTACTCACAATGGTCTTTCGGGGGCTAAGATTACTAGATCAACATCTTTTTTCCCCTTTTTTGTCATGCCCCTAATGGAAAGCTTTAAATGTATGGGGTTTCTCTTGAAGTCGGACTCCTACAAAAAATCGGACTGGAAATGGTTAGTTATAAAAATTGGAAAAAGAGTCAAGCACTAGAGTTTCAAGTGACTTCCTCAGGATGGGCACTTGGTCCTGATTAAATCAGTTTTATATCTTATTCTAGTTTACTCGATTGCTCTTTCATGGGTTCCAAAAGGTATCCTTTCACAAATCCAGAAGATCTGTGGTCAGTTTCTCTAGGAAGGCTCAAAAGTGGAGGATGTACTTCCTTGGGTGGTTTAGGAAAAAAATTCTTACCTTAAAGAGAAAGGAGGGTGGGGCATAAAGGACCTTCCCTGTTTTTCTCGCTCACTGGCAGCAAAATCGGGATGGATTATTCTGACGAAGAAAAATTTATGGACTTCGGTGATAAAAAGAAAACACATTGATCCCATTAATTTGATGGCTTGGTTGAGAGCTCTGGAGAAGTCTCATAGAAATTCTTTGGTTATTTGGAAGGCTACGATTGACTCTTTTGATATTATTATTGATGGGTTATCATGGTTGGTTGGTAATGGTACTAATGTTCATGTGGGAATTGATCCTTGGGTTGGTTGTAATGAGGCCTTCCTTCTTCCTAAGGGCTTAGTTGGGTCACTTGTTGTTAAGGGGATTTTTTCACTCAACCATATCTCTCATGAAGAGTCTACCACTTTTAGGAATCGGGGTTGGAAGTCTGCAGAGGATTTAGAGCTTGAGCCTAAGTGGATGGGGCTTTGGAGGGATTACACAAAGGAACTTCAGAGATAAAATGTTCAACTAAAGGATAGAATTGATGATCTTCATTGGGTAAACTCTCCTAGTGGTCTATATGCTATGAAATATGGTTACATTTATCAAATGGGAAGAATGTTGGGGGATGCTTAGCATTGGTGGTCTAAGTCTCTGTGGAAGCTTAGTAGTCCTCCTAAATCTAGACTCTTTTTCTGGTGCATTCTTAGGAACAAAGTCCCAACCTGGCATAATCTACAAAAAAGGAACAAACATGGCCCTAGTTGGTGCACCCTGTGCAAATCCTCCGAAGAAATCCCTTATCATCTCTTCTTGTCCTATTCTTTTGCCTCTAAAACTTGGTAACATTTCTTAAAGGCAGTTGGTATCGCCTCAAATTGGCCTGGGTACTCTATGGAGACTGCTTGGAAAAACTGGTGGGAGCATAATTTTGATCCTCATTATCAAAATATTCCTCCGATTATCAGCTGGGGCATCTAGGTGGCTCGGAACAAAATCATTTTCAAGGATCAGCTATTAGACCCATATGTTATAGTTATTCAATGTGCTTCCATTTATGATTTGATCCCTCACAACATTCCTGCTACTCGAAATATTTAGGTTGAAACCATCAGAATTGATATACCTTGGTCTTACTTTGATGGGGATTTTGATGCCAACAATCATTGTGGGGCGAGGATCATCATACACTTGAATGAACATTAAATCATAAAGCCTTATATGGGTATTAGGCTTGGTTCGAATAGCTTTGCTGAATTATTTACCTTGAAAATTATTTTATGTTGGTTAAGACAGATGGAGGTGCTTTCGGCTCAAGTTTTTGGTGACTCTCTAAATGTGATCAACTCAACAAATAGTGTGCAACACTATCAAAATCTTACTCTAATTCCTATATTATATTAAATTTTATTTCTTAAAACAACTTTTGATTAGTTATCATTTTTTCACATTTACAGGGAGAGGAATATGGTGGCAGATTATCTCTCTAAAAAACAATTACAGTAGGTTTTAGACTCCTGGAACATAACTGACTCGAACAACGAGTGGGTCACAGTTTCTAATCGAGCTCCTTATATATAATCTCTTCATATAGTTTCTCAGTTTTTTTTTTTCTCTATCAAGCTCTTTGGGGACTAGTTATGGCTTATAGGCATAACGTTGATTATGTATAATTTTGATTTCTAGACTTGTCCTAGACATGTTGGTTTTTTTTTACACTGGTTTGGATTATTTTCTCTATTTGTTTGGAGAGGCTCATTTCCTTCCATATACTCTACTTTTCATGGTTACTTATGGTGGTATATCTGTATTGAGCAAGTGTGTTATCCACTCTTCCTCATTATGTTGTTGTTTGCACTTAATGTGTATGTTGAACTCACAGACTGTTCATGGATGCTTCAATGCATCTACTTTGTAACTTTGTATTCACTTAATAAAAGTTCGATTTTTTCTGTGGATATATATATATGGTCAAAATGATTTGACTTTTAATTTAATCTACAAATTTTTAGAAACTATTTCAAAATTTTATTAAAGTTTTGTAAAATTAAATATTAAACTTATTTTTTATAAAATAAATAAATAAATAAAATAAATTTGAATTTTTTTTTTTTTTTTTTTTTAGTAGATGACTAATTTTTATGTTCTTTAAAATCAAATTTTCAGAATTAATTTTTTAAAAATAAATAAATAAAATAAAATAAAGCCTCTAATTTCCAAGTGTCCTCATAAATTAATTATTGATTTTGTTTCCAATTGTATGGATTTTTCTATAATTAATATTTCTTTTCCAAAAAACAAATTGTCAATACTTTTCAAGTTTTTAGGAAACTGGTTGATTTAAAAAACAAAATTACACTGATCTTTTCCTTCCTGATTTCCTTCATATTTTTCTCTTGCTGATTTTTATTATTGAATGGAATTGGTTCAATCATTTTCCTCATTAAACCTTACCTATGTTATATATTTTCACAATTCAATTTCAATCATTAAAAAATATATATATATTATGCCAACACTATAATAAATAAGATTTCCTCTTTTGTTTTCACAATTTTAATCATAACTTACCAAAAAAAAAAATGGAACCTTTTGCACTCACACTTAAGCCTTTATGTAGCTAAAAAAAATTATTTTAATATACTAGACATTTTATTACATATGAATTCGTTGCCACGCGATTAAAACAGCATGATATACTTCATATTAATTTAATTTTTTTTACATAGAAATTCTACCATAGATTATCTATTTGTCGCTGTTACAATAATTAATTTTTTTTAAATATTATTTATTTATTTTTATTGTATGTATGCATTATTTAATATAAAGATACTAGACATTGTAATTTTTTCCTCCTTATTTAGTCCCATAAGCTAATGATGGAATAAAATGTGCACAAGCACATTTCAATAAACTCTTAAGCTTTGTAATAAATGATGATGTTGGGGCTAATATTTCATCCAAAATTATCTATGCACCTATCTCTATTTTACTCCAAGGCTATATAGTCAATTAATTAATTTCGATACTTCCCTTCATCGTATTCAAATGTGTTTCATTATTAGATTTATGAATTTGTTCAAGCATTTAAAAATTGTTATTGATTACTTGTTGCATAAGAGACATGTACTAAGCACTAACGTTGCATATTACACTGGTTCAATATTTTATTTTATTTTTTTTTATTTGTTTTTGTCATTTTAAATTTTAAATTTATCTCTTCTCAATGATTTTCTTTTCTTTTATTTTTACTTATTATTATTTCTTATTTTTATATTTTTGGGTTATGATTTAATTTATTTATTTTTTGTTTTTGTTTTGTTTTATCTTTAATTTTATTGTTTTTTTTTTTTTCTATTTTTTTTTTGTAGGGGTTGTGTCGATGGTCGACTAGCAACATGACCTCAATATGTGTCAATTTGATAGTTGATTTTTCATTTTTCTTACAATGAATCAAGTTTGTCTCCACTATGTGTTAATTTGATGGTTGATTTCTAAGTTTATATTGCAATTGGTCAAGCATGCTCCCACTATGTGTCAATTTAAACATGACCTCAATATGTATCAATTTGATAGTTGATTTTTCATTTTTGTTACAATGAATCAAGTTTGTCTCCACTATGTGTTAATTTGATAGTTGATTTCTAGGTTTCTATTCCAATTGGTAAAGCATGCCCCCACTATGTGTCAATTTAATGGTTGATTTTAAAGTTTTCGTGGTAATATGTCAAGTTCTCTTAGGCTAAGATTTTAAAATAACTATAGTTTTAGCATTTGGTATAAGGAAATTTTGATTTATGTATTTATTTTTAAGGTTTAATTTAATTATGATATTTGATCTTGAAATATGTTGAAAATATAAGGTTTGTTATAGTCCTGATATGTCTTTAATTCCTTTGCTTAAAAATATTGGAATTTTAAGGTTTTTCGAAGTCGTGATATTTTATCTTTAATGCTATGGTTCACCAAATTCTTAACATTTTTCAGAGTCATGAACTTTATTTTTAATGCCGTGGTTGAAAATTATTGGAATTTTTTGGTTTTTTGGAGTCGTGATATTTTATCTTCAACATATTATTGAAAACTATTGGATTTTTAATGTCATTGCTAAAAAATGTTGGAATTTTAGCCAAAAATATAAAAAAATGTTGATGTCAGCATCAACACTTTTTGATTTCAAGGTGTTTTTTCATGTTTATTACACAAATATTTTAGTTTGTAATATCATTGTAAAAAAAAATGGTTTTTACTGCATTTTTTTAAAAAGTGTTGAAAATTTAACACCCCCCCCCCCCCCCCCGCCCCTTAAAAAACTTTATTCCCACATACACCACTTTTCATTTTAGTCCATTTTTCCATGTTTTTTGGGAGATTATTTTTGCTACATGCCTTATTTTGAGGTTATAGTTCTCATTAAATTAGTAACTTTTTTATTCCCAATAATCTTTTTTTTTTCAAAAAATTCAAAATTATCAAAGAGCATGGCAATTATTGGCTTCTTCCTACCCAAGGTTGGATGGGAAGTTTTATAGTTCTTGAGTTCCATGTCCTCTGACATCTGGTGTATTGTGTCTTCTTCCTTCTTCTTGAATGAATTTATGTACATCTGATGGGTAGAATCCAGTTGGTGTGAATATTTACCTAAATTTATAGCCATATTCTTCAGCATATCACATTCAGCGTCCAAGCCATCAAGTTTCTACTTTTGATGTTTATTTTCATGGATATTAAATCTCATGTTATAAAAAAGGATGATCTATTATATTGTATTGACTCCTCATGTCTTCTTAAAACTGCTCTAAACTCTTGTGCTTCCTTGTGAGTCGTGCATATAACAGACCTTGGAAAATAATGATACCCATGCTTATGAGATGTGTCCCAAAACTCAAACTAATGCATAGAGGAAATGTCCCAAAGGAAGCCCTGGTTAAATAGCATAAAGAGACCCATGTTCCACAAATAATTAGAAAACGAAGAGTCAATTGACTAGGGATTTTTAATACTTGGATATAATTTAAAGTATAATTAGTTTATACATTTCCCAAGAACAAATATCCTATTGTGGTGTATTTCAATAATAAACTTAGACATTATGCAGTAAGTAACTCCATTTTTTTTCCCAGACTAACCATGTTGCAATAAGATAAATCATGAACAAGCCTAATATTGATGGTAGAGTAGTGTTGATCATTGGACAAGTTAAAATCTCAAATACAACATATAAGGGGAAGCTTCCCCGTCATTGGAACTCTTCATTTAATTAAGGAAAATAAATAGAAAATTCCTAAGATATGATTAGGTTTGGTATGAAATTAGTCTTAACAATGATATAATACAATATTCACATGACTGTAAATAAAGGTTGCACGCTTATTAGATATTATTTTCCAAAATAACATAAGTAAATCATTAAAATTTTGAACGGGTGGAAATAAAGATGGACCACATTTGTAGAGAATTTTAAAGGATCATTACATTTAAACTAATAAGGATGAAGGGAGTTACAAACTTACAATTTGAGGCTTAAAACTCAAAGTCAAAAGATCACACGAATGAAAAGAGTTACAAACTTACAATTTGAGGCTTAAAACTCAAAGTCAAAATATCACTCTAGATATGAACTCTTGTTAGGTCCTTGTGAAACCTTTTAAAATAGAATATACTAATGTTTGTTTAAAAGTTTATAATATCTAGGGGTGGTAGGAGGGGGAGGGGCTTTATTTAATTCCAATGAAACATAGGTAACTCAATACCCGTGGGGATTGGGTTTAATGACTAATAATCACGCGGAGTTATATGGTCTATTGTTAAGAGTGATATTGGTTAAATATAGGAATCTTCCAAATATCATGATCCTAGGGGAATCTCTCATTACGATCCAACATCTTTAAAAATCTTCCTCGCCAAAAGAAAACCATCTCAATATTTTACTTCAAAGAGTTTCAAGAATCTTGGATGACTTCGAGCAAAAATCCTTCTACCATGTGTTAAGGCATCGAAACACAGAGGCGAATAGCTAAGCCAATCTAGCATATCTACTCAAATCTATGAAAACTTATATTAATGGAATTTCAGGGTGGAGAGGCATCTATTGACACCTCCCCCTTATCCTTAACATAATTTTATAATCTGCCACTTATACTTAAAGTTTGTAACTTTTTTTGGATTTATGACTAGAAAGGGTGAGTGCATCCAGTTGGACGTCATGGAAATCCATATAGAAGGGCCACATGAAGGTAATGTAATTTCAATCCTCCCACATGCAGAGAGTACAAAGAACCAATGGTGGTCATCACTTGGCAAGGACCTTCGATCACATTTGGTATTGGTTTCAATGGTTGGAGAAATTATGAAGAGTAATGGTATAATTAATGAAGAAGCATGTGAGTGCCCTCCTTTGATGTTTAAATTTATGACTAGAAAGGGTGAGTACATCTAGTTGGACATCATGGAAATCCCTAGGGCCACATATAGCTAATCATAATCGATGAGCACACGTTGCTCCTACATATTCCGAGATGTCCTTGGTCTATAATCGGATGTTTAAAGAAATTGACATCTCGGTTTAAATAAATAAATGCTATATATATCTAAAAGAAAACGCTTAAAATAAATGACTTCCAAGTTCATTTTTCGATTTTTTAACTTACACAACGGTTGTATTCATTATGTAAATGTTTAATAATCCAAAATTAAAACAAGAGTGTAAATGTTTAATAGTCCAAAATTAAAACAAGAGTTCTGAGTAGCCCTTCTCTGTTATTTGGATTAGCAAAAATCAACTACGGAACGGTAGTAATAGTTTATAATATAGTATATTTGGAAAAATTTAAGGTGAAAAATATTTTAAATTTCTAGAATATATATATCTTGAGTGGGTTTAATGGTTAAGAGCATGTGTTTCCTCCTAAGAGGTCACAGGTTCAAAACCAGAGGGGGGTAGAGTATGTATGCCTTCATAGACTTAGCATCAAATCACTGCGCGGAGGTGGGTCCCTTGTCCCACAAACAAGGGGGTCTCATACACCAATTTGGTGTCTGGCTTGGTTGTGACCTTAAAAATGGATATTATTATTATTTATAAAAAGTTGAATTGTGTAATATTTTAAATGGTTATTTAAATTAATAAGTGTGTTTATTTTGAAAATTTTAATTTAATTTTTAATAATCTTTACGTGGTAAAGAAAATTTTAAATGAAAAATATTATAAATTTGGAGAAAAATTAAATATATAAATTTGAACTATATAATATTTTAAATTGTTAATTAAGGTTAATAAGTGTGTTTATTTTAGAATAATATTTTGATAATTTAAATTGTTTTTAATAATTATTAGATAAATGGTAAAGATTTAACTTTCACAAAATATTCTATCATAATTTTAATATTAGTGGAAATTATGGTTGAAATTTATTTTAATAGTATTATGTTTTTTCTGCTCTTTTAATTAAATTGATTAATTAAAAAAATATTCATAAAACACTAAATTATGGTTTTTTGGACATGTAATATTAATAAGCATAATATTGTAACAAAAACCTATCTACAAATTAAGAGTATACATGATAAAGTAAAGTGTATATCTCTATAGTTAAAAAATCTTGTTACAATATATATATATATATATATATTATATTATTTTTTTTATATAATAAAATTTAAAATATAAATTAGTTTTAATTAATTAATATAATTTTTTTAATATTAATAATGTAAAATAAATCATGATATCTACATATATACCAATTTTTAAGTTATTTTAAAATACATATTAAAATAATATTTTAAATAAAATCTTAAATTCTTCATTTTTATTAAAACATAATATAATTATAAATCTGTGGATACATGGTTATGTGATTTCCTTTGGTATAATTATAAATCATTAAACTTCGCTGTAGTAGATTTTTACAACCCTAAATATCCTATATGGTGATTCAATTCCATGAAAGCACATTTCTCAACCCTTTATAAGGAAAAAACAAAACAAACACATAACCCTTCACCAGAAAAGAAGAGCACAAGTTTAATTTGTCTCAATGTCAAACAAATATGATAAATACTATTCGAGACGAACGTTACATCAAAATCCACTTGTAGTCTAATCTTATCCAACCATATGTTCTTGGCAATAACCCTTCACCAAAGAATAGCACAACTTTAACTTGTGTGATTGTAAATCAAATATCACAAATTTTATCGAAGACAAACATTACATTAAATCCACGTGGTGTCTAATCTTATCCAACCAGTTCTTCGCATATTTTGTGTCCGTCCAGGTTAAAGTACACAACATTAGATTGCAAATAATAAGTTAAACAAAATTCTTCAAATTATTATTAAAAAAAAAAAAAAAATTACGCCCATCCATGTTAAAGTATAGAGGTGAAGAAGTGGGATTGAAACTAGTGAAATGAATCACATGGTGTCAATCATCACTTCCGAGGCTTGCACCCAGCGACTGGTAGGTCATCCATCCCAGATTACCTCTGACTCAAGTGCACTTACTTTAGGAGTTTTCCCCACAATCAAGCCCACTTAGCTTGCTACCCTATTTGCAAAACCTTAGCAAGTATTGTGCTCATAATACTTAATTCCTAAAACATTTCCTATAGTGAAAATAAAAAAGATTAAAAAAAAGTAATTATTAAAATAAATAAAATGTATCAGTAGCCCTTTTCAAATATTTTCTAAATATTATACTTTTTTATTTATGATTTGTGATTTAGTATTCAAATGGATGAAATTGACATAGTCTTAGAATAAAACCAGGAATAAAGTTACAATACATTAAACCGCTTTAACAAAAATTGACACATTAATTTTTTACATGATAACTGAGACCAATCTTCTATGTTTGGTTCAAGGAAAGAAGATAAAACAACTTTGACAAACCAATTGAAACAGATGAGAAATTGACGGCTAATCTCCCAATAAGTGTCGAGCAATCTCCAACAACTTGAAGCAGAATACGGAACTTCAAAGTGAGATCCTGGTAATAGGTGGCAAGAGTTTCAAATCCTTTGACCTTCTAGAACAATAGACATTAATCATAGACAAACGAAAGGATTAAAAAAAACTTCTTCAATTCTTGAATTCTTCAATTCAATTTATAAAATCGATTTCTTGAATTCTAGGTATACTTGGAGTAAAAATTATAAAAACTATGCATAAACAAAATAAATTCAACAAAGTTAGGAAAAAATTCTCACAAGATCCTAAAAATTAGTAACTATACATCAATAAAAAAAAAATTAATAAAATTAGGAAATTCTAAAAACTAATAACTAATTATCATAATAGTTATTAATTATAAAATCCATGTGTAAACAAGAAAACAAATATTGTTAATGTAATTGAAATTGAAAATAGTGAAAAAAATAGAAAATGACAACGGTGCAAGAATCGCATCAATCGGAGTCTGTATGCAAAAGTTATGCCACTCAGAAGTTGACCTTCCTTGTTTTCACACCTATACTTCAGGATGATGCCGCGTCAACCCCCATTTTCATGGAAAAGGGGCTAACCATGTGTTTGTGATGTAAAAGACTCTAGAAGAGTCTATTTTATAACTCTAGTTAAGAGTTGATGTAGTTAAACATAACCACTAGTAAGCTATTGGGTTGTGTTATAACTGGGCCATTAGGAGGAAGAGGCATTACATTCTTTCGAGTGAATTTTGTTCCATAGTTGAGAAAAGATATCCAGGAGAGATAGGAGGTAGAGCACACAGAGAGGATTTGTGCACTGTAGGGGCCCACAAGCCACATACATTACTTCTTTGTATCTGCAACCATAGTTCTAGACAGAGAAAGAGAGCGAAACAGCCTCACCTTCTAGTTGGGTTTTCTCCCGAGAGGGTTTATCAGAGAGCATATCTTGTGTATTATGTGTGTGAGATTATTTTTTCATTATCTAATTTTCTAATTGATTTACTTTTACATGCATGCACTAATTATAGTTAATATTATAGATCTAGAAATTAAATAAAATTGTAATATTGTAGAATCACAGATTTTTAATATAATATTATCATCTCTGTTGTGACGAACTGTCAAGTGGAATATCCACGGAAGTTTACGGATCATTTGGTATTAGAGCTGGTTTCTTTGGGTATTTTGTGGATATTGTAGGGATCTAGATCAGCGAGGCCAAAAATTGTAAAACCTTTAGCATGAGCGATGAATCTGTAAATGAACCTTGTGATCCTATAGAGGTGAGGTTTTCACAGCTCAAAGAACAAGTCACGAATATAAATTGCAATGTCAACCTCCTCGTGGTGTCCCTAAGAAATAAGTTGGGGATATTTGTAGAAGAAGGGGGTTCGAATGTAAAGGACAAATCAGAAGGGGGATCACGTGATCAGGAAGACACAGATAACCAGCCAAAGAAAGAACCCAGAAAGGATCAACCCAGTTTGAGTGTTGTGAACCAATCCCTGTTTAAAGTGGAAGAAAATTTTAATATCAAGCCATACCACGACGAGATCGACGCTCTGAAGTTGAACCACTCATTGTATTAATTGGAAGTTTATTTCAGTGTCCATTAGATCGAGGAAGGGCAAAAGATCTCATTCGGATGACTGAAATTGGAGGGCCATGCACTGAATTGGTGGGAGAGACACACAGAAACCCTGAGGTTGGAGGGAGAACCTCCTATGACTAAATGGGATGATTTCAAAACCCTCATTAATTCATAGTTTTATCACATTGGATACATGGAATATCAATGGATCCGGTGGCATTACTTCAGGCAAAAGTTGGGCCAAAGTGTGTAGGGGTCCAAAACAAAATTTAAAAAGATGGTTATAATGTTGGGTATCTCTCCAAAGAACCCATATGTACTCCCTAAGTATTTTGGGGGTCTACACTGCCATCTGCATGAGCAAGTGATGTTGTTCAAGCTCAAAATGGTGGACGAGGCTTGTGTATAGGCACAGTACCTAGAGAACATAGGCCTTAAAAGAGCACAATCAAGTGGATCGAAGAAAAAGGAGCGAGAAGACACTTCGAAGGATGGGAAGAAGAAGCAAAAAGGGGGAAAAGATAAAAATAAGGTAGCCACAACACACCATTTCAAATATCCTAGCAACCACTACAACATTGATGGCCATACAAAGGAAAAATGATGGAAGTTGCATCCAAAGATAAACTCGAAGAACAAGAAGAAAGATAATAAAAGGAAGAATCTCATGGCCATTAATTCAAGCAAGAAATTTGAAAGAAGCTTAGACATGGATGAGAAGATCGTTTGTATATTAGTGCAGAAGGAGGTGAATCTAAGTAGCCTTCAACAATAGAAGAGAAAGAAATGACCAAAATCTTCCATTTAAAGATACGGGTCAAGAAGATGAATATTGATGCTCTGTTTGACTTAGGATTGTAGGAAAATCTCATTGTAGCAGATCTAGTCAAGAAGTTGGGGCTGGAAGTTCGTGATCATCTAAATCCATATCCATTAGATGGGTACATAAGGATGCAAAGTTGAAGGTAATAAAAGAATGTAAAATTAGATTCGCTATCAATGTTGATTTTATTGATGAAGTAGATTTGAATGTGGTCCCCCTTGATGTATGAGGAGTTGTGCTTGGGAGTCCATACATGTACATGTGTGATGCAATATTCATGAGGAGAGCTAACCAGTATCAACTCATCAAGGAGGGAAAATCGTTCAACATCAATGCGCACAAAAGAAAGTCGAAAATTTCATTGGTGAGTGTCAACCTGGCCAAGAAATTGCTCAATTCCAACAAGAAGTATGCTTTATTGTTTTTAAGAGGAATTCAGTCTATAGAGGAGTCAATAAGAGGCAAGGCATCCCTAGAGGGGTGTACTAAGAAACAAAAACAACATTTGGAGGAGTATGTACAGGCATACAAGGACATGTTCCAAAATCCTAAAGGGCTACCCCCTAAGAGATAAGTGGAGCACAAGATCCAACTATTTTTAGACTCCCCATTGCCAAATATTAGGTTGTACAAGAAGTCTATTACAGAAGCAAGTGAGGTGAAGAAACAGTTGCAGCAGCTGCTGGAACAGTGTGTCATTCGACCGAGTACATCACCATGTGGGTTGCCCATCATCATTGTGCCAAAGAAGGATGGGACTTGGAGGATGTGTATCATAGGGCATTGAATAAAATCATGCTCAAGAACAGATACCCCCTGCCCAAGATAGACGATCTTCTAGATTAGTTTCAGCAAGAAAAGTATTTCACCAAGCTGGACTTGAAGTATGGATATCACCAGGTTCGAGTCAAAGAAGAAGATACATAGAAGACTGCCTTCAAAACCAGGCAAGGTTTTTATGAGTGGTTAGTTATGCCATTTTGCCTATGTAATGCACCAGCTACATTTATGAGATTAATGAATGATGTGGTATGCCCTTTTATATATTCATTTGTTATTGCCTATTTGGATGATATACTGGCATATAGTGCTACCTGGGAGGATAATATTTCACATTTGACGTAGGTGCTAGAAACATTGAAGAAGCACCAGTTGCTAGCAAATCTCAAGAAGTGTGAGTTTGTGCAGTAGTCCTTGGTGTATTTGGGATATGCGATTGGTGGAGAATAACTGAAGATAGATCCTTCGAATATGGAGACCATCATGAAATGGTTGGTGCCTACTAATGTTACTGAGGTTAGGATTTTCATTGGAGCAACACAGTACCTAAGGAAATTCAAACCCTCGTTTTCAACAGTTGCAACACCATTTCATGCCATAACAGCAAGTGGTAAGACTTTCCAGTGGGGAAAAGGGTAGCAAAAGGCTTTCAATGAGTTAAAAAGGAAGATCAATGAAGCAAGAATTCCGGCATTACAAAACTTGCAATAACCCTTTGAAGTGGAGACAAATGTGAGTTAGCATGCTATGGGAGTTGTTTTGATGCAAGGAGGAAGGTTCATTTTCTACCATTCTGAAGTATTTCATGGGGAAGTTATTAACTTCCCTACCTACGAGAAGGAGCTCTATGCCATGGTGCAAGTTGTGAAGAAGTGGAAGCACTATCTGATGGGAAAGGAGATAATAATCCACATGGATCACCTACCTTTACAATACTTGCATGCCCAAAATAAGCTACAACATACTAGGCATTAGAAGTGGATGGGTTTTTACAGCAGTTTCATTTGGTGATCAAGTATAAGAAGGGAAGCATAGACAAGTTGGACGATATGCTTTCAAGGCCATCCACATCAAATATTATAGCTTTAGGGACTTTTATGCACATGGAACCATTCACCCATGATGTATACAGAGAGGCATATTGAGAAGATGAGGACTTCAAGGATGTGTATCAGTAGTTGTAGAGTCAGAGTCATGTGCACAATGGCGAGAGCACCATTGACTACCATATCCAGGATGGGTTACTCTATAGGCTGGATAAGACATGTGTTCCTAAAGGTGAGTGTTTGCAGCTGATTAGAGAGGCTCACATCTCCTATGTTGCAGGGCACTTTGGTATAGGAAAGACCTTGGCTAACTTGCAGAGGTATGTGTATTGGCCCAAGATGAAAGCACAAGTAGCTAGGTTCATAAGAGGATGCATGATTTGTTATACCAACAAGCCCAGCAATGGGAAACAAGGTATGTATCATCCCTTAACTGTACCTACTCATCGTTGGGAAAGCATTTCCATGGACTTTGTAGGAGGTTTACCGACAACCAAGAAGGGACATGACTACCTGTTCATGGTAGTTGACAGGTTCAGCAAGATGTGTGTTCTAATGCCCTGTAAAAAGACAAACAACAGACAAGAAGCAACAAACTTGGACAAGTCTGGGTACACTTTTGGATACCAAGGAGCATCGTTTCAGACAGGGATACAAGATTTATCAGTGCTTTCTCGAATACATTGTGGGAGAACATGGACACAAAGTTGAAGAGATCTACAACATTCCATCCACAGAGAGACGTAGTCAATAGGACTTTGATACAGCTTCTAAGAGGTATCCAAATACCTGGGATGAAAATATGGTATATATGCAACATTCCTATAATAGAGTTGTCCACACTTCTATAGGAAAGTCTCCATTTGAAACTTGTTTTGGATATTCTCCACCTTCACCTTTGGATATTACATATGAGTAGCAAGGAGGAGTGAAGAAATACCTTATAGGAGATGCTTTGAGGGTTGAAAATTTTATAGAGAATATTAGGCATATCCATCTACAGGTACAGAAAACACTGCATAAGTCGCAGGTGAAGTATAAGGACAAGAATGATCAACAAATAACAAAGAAATCATTCAAGGTGGGAGATAGAGTATGCCTATAGTTGAACAAGGAGAGGTTGCAGGGGCATCGTAAGAAAATCAAGGCTCTAAGGTATGGTCCCTTTGATATACTGGAAAAGGTGGGTGATTATTCCTATCGACTCAATTTACCACCATATATGCACATTTACTCAGTTGTAAATGTAGATAATTTGAAACTCTATGAGCCTTCCATGCTAGATCAGGAAGAGGAATAGGTCATATCTTCTGTGGAGGATTTGGCACTAGAAAATCAAGCAGAGTTGAAAGAAGATATGGTTTTTCATAAGAGGTCTAGAACTACAAGAAAAGGGCAAAAATACCTTTGGAATATTGGGATGAAGGGACAACTTCCAAGAAAAGCTAAATGGTACACCACAGAGAAGGTGGAGGAAAAATTTCCTCACCTCATTTAGTAAAAGCTTTTGGGGACAAAAATATTCCCAAAATAGGGAGGTGTGATCTGAATTGGAACATTATATTTTTTTCCATCCATCTTGATGCATTTGGAGGGGGGAAAATGGAGGAATCATCTCAAGGGACCATTTTTACAAGTGGGACCCAGTTTGGTGAAATGGGGTCTGAAATCTTTCGGGAGTGTTTTGAGGCATCAAATGACATTTTTGGGGGTAAAATTTTATTGCATTAGTGCGACACATTTTCATTCTATTCTACACACAGAGATATTTCCAATGATGCAAGAATCACGTCAATCGGAGTCCGTATGCAAAAGTTATGCCACTCAGAAGTTGACCTTCTTGTTTTCACACCTATAGTTCGGGAGGATGCCACGTCAACCCCCATTTTCATGGAAAAGGGGAAAGCCACGTGTTTTTGATGTAAAATACTCTAGAAGATTCTATTTTGTAACTTCTAGTTAAGAGTTGATGTAGTCCACCGTAGCCACTAGGTTATCAGGTTGTGTTATAACCGAGCCACTAGGAGGAAGAGACATTCTATTCTTTTGAGAGAATTTTGTTACATAGTTGAGAAAATATAGCCATGAGAGATGGGAGGTAGAGAACACAAAGAGTATCTGTGCACTATAGCACAAACATTACTTCTTTGTATCTACAGACATATTTCTAGATAGAGAAAGGGAGTGAAGCAACCTCACCTTACAACTAGGTTTTCTCCTGAAAGGGTTTTCGAGAGAGAATATCTTGTGTATTATGTGTGTATGATCTTATTTTTTCATTCTCTACTTTTCTACTTGATTTACTTTTACATCCATGCACTAGTTACAATTAATTTTACAGATTTAGAAATTAAATAAAACTGTAATAGTGTAGAATCTTAGATTTTTAATATAATGTTATCAGATTTGTTATGATCACAACAAATGGTATTTTATGGATCATTTGTCATGCCTTGGACAAACTTTACAAATTCTAGATATGTGAGCAAGAAGTTGGAGGCAGTTTTGAGTTGAAGTTTTTATGTTTTCCTTAATCCCCTGCCACAGTTGCATGGATGTAGGCTTATGGGAGCAACTAAGAGGCTTCATTTGCTAGGAAGCAAGCCTATGTATGTGACTGAAGGGCTCCAGTCAAAATCATCTAGTGTTTTTCTAGTCACTGTGACCTAAAGCATATTTTTCTTTTTATTCGTCGCGCACCTCAAGTGATTTAAATGTTTTTATGATGTTTCTTGTTCAAGACTTTTCGTAGAAGCTTCTAATTGACAAAATCTACATACTAGAATGAATTTCAAGGTGTGAATGCCTTGATGGAGTGAGTAGTGGAGACAATGGATTGGTATGGTTAGACATAATAACAAGGGACCAGTTTGGTTTTAGATAGTACACCTAGTTAAGTGTAGAAGTAATAGAGAAGCTATAGGTCAAGATCATAGAGGGTGTAAACTTTTAGAAATAAATGGAAGGGATCATGGACTGAGGAGACTCAATGAGAGGGTATCTATTGTTGTGGTGAAGTAGACTTCGTTTTTCTAATTGTGATGGAGTTTACAGAAGCTTACAGCAGAGGATATTCAGGGGAAAATTCTTCATTTGATTGTGTTGATGCTAAAAAATTTGTAGTCTATAGTTAGAAGTGATAGCCTCCTCTATGTAGTAACTAACATGCTTATTATTGCAAGGATCAATGGTGTATTATTGAGGCAGATCCATAAGTAGCTGATATTTTTTATTGTAGAGGATTATTTTCATGTGCATGGTTGTAGCATTTCATCTATACACTGCATGTTTAAGTTTTGATTTCATATTTATTGTGCTACTGTTGGAGTTGTATTGAGAGTGGATGTTTATGATGTTGCAAGAGTATTTGTATGTGCTTCCAATTATATTATGAACATATTTGAATGAGAGAGGACTTGTTTGTTGAGATGATTGACAGTTGTTAGTTTTTGTTGAGAGTTATGTAAGCATGTTGTTATTGATATATATCTTTGTGTAGTTGAGTGAGAGAGCCTTAGTTTTTGTATGTTGTTGAGAGAGGATATGATAATGTATTGAGGTTTTTCCAATTGAGATGATGTTGATGTATTGCGAGTTCATTAGAAGAAAGTCATTGTTTTATGTAGGGGTCCAGTTTGAAACATTATGAAATGTGGCCCTAGATGATCAACGGATCAAGATAGTTTGGTGAAGAAAGAATGGTTGTTCCTTGTCAATGGTGGTATGTAGCTTGAGTGGAGGGAGTAACATTCTCATAAACCAATGGGTTTTGGGCGAGGGTTCTTGGGGTTAGAGACTTCCAATGGATGGGCGTTCACAAATTTGATTTAGAGTGAGAAACTTCCTTTCTAGAAATAGCTAGCTATGATGTTGTAAAATGATTTTCTTGATTAACAAAATTTGAAGCAGAGCAGCAGTAGCAGCAAAGGGTGGTTTTTCACCCAAGGGGGCATCTCCACAAGAGATCCTTGTGTCCATTTTTTGCATGAATGTGTGATTGTCTTGATTTGTTTTTGTTGAAGATAAATGTTTATTTACTAATGAATTAATGTATGCTTGCATAAAGAATTGTTATATGACTGCATAAGTTAAATTTGTGAAAACAAATTGAAGAATACATCACTACTAATTCACCCCCCTCCCTCTCAGTACTAATATGATATCCAACAAGTATTTCCATGCTCAGGTACATTTGGCCCATTATTTAGTATATATATCATCTATTTATTCTTTTGTTAATCATGTTTTTTTATCTCTCTACAAATAGTTCACTTTTGGTTATCGTCTGGTCTCCCTAGTGAAAGATTGACCTAGTGTATCTAGTATATCTATGTATATTACAGTTTAGAAGGCAACACAATATTTACCGCACAAAAAAAGGGTTAGAAAAGACATATCTACTTTTGAGAAAAATATCAACCTTTATTCTTTGACTACTAGTACCAGAAACAATCCTTGAAACAAGGATTACGAAGTTTAGAAATTGAGTAATTATTAAGTACCTCGTGAAATGGAAGAACTTAATACTAGAAGAGCCAACATGGGAAGATGAGTTATTCATGCAACAACACTTGCAATTAATCAAGTGTTGAGGACAACACTTGTTTGAAGGGAAGGGGCATTCTAAGCCTCAAACAAACCCCATGTAAACCCTAAAACATTTAGTTAAAACCCTAGATATTTAGCTATTACATTTCTATTATTATATTGTTATGTAGGCTAGAACCTTTCATTATAATTGCACACTTCTTATTATATATATATATATATATATATATATATATATATATATATATATATATATATATATAAACATAAACATAAACAGAGGATACCTAATCTTAGTATCATCATATCATGTCTCGTATAGCATTCATTAAAAGAGGTTCAACCCTTGAAGTGGATTGTATTCATTGACTTCTTATCATTTGGAAGCCACAAGGTTCATAACACTTGGTGTTGTCTTAGGGAAGCATGAGAATACAAAAATGTGATATTTAGGTCATCCAAAAAATCTTGGATAAAGAAAAGATAGCTTTTTTAAGCTGAAACTGGGAAATCTGTATTACAAAGGTTGCAACAAAAAACTGAGCAACAAAGTACAAAAATATTTATCGTGGGGCTTCAAATATGGGAAACAACACTAAAAATTCCTAAAACAAAACTTACAAAGGTTCACATTTATTACATCCCAATGATTCATGTAGAAAAACTTATAGGTATATAACTTAAAAATGATTCAACAAAGTTACCAACTTAACAGGAACTATACCGAGTTCTCACTTTTTTAGAGGTTGCAAAAAATCATCCAATATTTAAAGTGTTGATTCAGAATACACCTTTTTCTTAGCATATTTTTGAAACCTCAATTTTTCTTCTGTATTAAGTATACATTTTTTTTTTAATGTTAGTGATTTTCGTACCAATTTTTAAAAGTGTTGATGGAGCATCAACTATTTTTTTTGGCTTATTTTAACACTTTAAATTTTATGATATATTAACTATGGTTTTTTTTTAAACATGGGTGATTTTCATACATATTTTGAAAAGTGTTAATGCAGCATCAACCTTTTTTTTTCACAAGCATATTTTTGACACTTTAAATTTTTTGTCTTAAGTATACACATTTTGTTTAAATGATAGTTATTTATCTATTTTTCAAGCTGTATTCTTCTTCTTCTTCTTCTTCTTCCTAAGATGTTTGTTTTTAAGGGTTTTTCAAATTTTTGTTTTTCCTGACAATATTTTTTTATAATGAAATTTCTTTATTTTTTTGCAAAATTTTAAAAATTAATATTTTGAAGTTAGGATTTTTTAGATATTTATGTATCATTATTTAATACTTCAATACACTTAAAATAATTGTCACTAAAAAGATAGTAATTTTAAATATTTGAAAAAAATATACATTTTGCATACATATATAATTTAAAAATATGCATTTCATGACCCTTTTTTGTTAAAAACGACATGTCAACTAAAAGATATTTATGGAAAGAATTGCACCAAAAAAAGTTTTAAAAATAGCAATTTTAATGAATTGTTTATGAATTTATGTTTAGGAATCATAATATCTTATTTTTTTTAAATGATTCGCAAAATTTTTAGAAAATAAACAAATTAAAAAATATAGTTAAAATAAATCAAATTAAAAATTAAAACTAAATTGTTTAAAAAAATTAAAATCATTTAAGACCGTAATTCTTGAAAAAAAAGTAATCAAAACAAAATTATAGAAAAATTTAAACATTAAAATCATTAAATCATTTATTAAAAATTGAAATAAATAAATGTTTATATATATATTATAGAAAAACAAAAAAAAACAAAAACACAATTGGGTAACAACTAAAATTTAAGAAAAACACAAAAACTGAAAAATAAAACAACTAAAAAAAATTAAAATATGAAATTGTCATAACATGAATCACACTGGATGATTCGAAACATGTCGACAAAACTCTTATGATGTGATTTTTACCAAAATTTTTCTCATTATTCAAAATTAAATCTTCTTGCCCTCAACTGCTAAAGGGTCACAAGCCAAGGTATTAATAGCAGTGTATCACTCCTACCACCCTGACTCATAGCCCCTTAGCAGTTGGGTGGGCGTAGCAAGTCAATTTCTAGAATCGACAACCCACCACAAGGCCCCTTGTGGTGGGACATTGATTCTAGGAATTGACTCACTGCTCCCCCAACTGCTAAAGGGCCATGGGCTAGGGTGGCAGGAGTGGCATGTGCCCATGGCGGCTAGAAAGGCTGGAAATTTAATTTTATTTTTTTTTATTTTTTAATTTTTTAATTTTTTTTGTTTAATATAATATTAATTTTTTAATATGTATTTTTATATTTTTTTGTTGTTTTAAGATATATATATATATATTAATATATTATATAATTATATCTATATATTTATATATATTACCTTATTTTTTTGCTTAAATTTCTTATGGGCATTTTTATTTTTTTTTTTTATAGTTTTAATGTTTTCCTTTCTTTTTATCTTTTAATTTTTGATTTTTAATTTTGATTATTTTTTTTTTTTAAATTTATTTTTTCTCATGTTTTATTTTTTACTTATTTTCTTATTTTTATTTATCATTTTTTAGTTATGATTTAATTAATTAATTTATTTATTTATTTATTGTTGTATGGGTTGTCAATGTTCTACTAGTAACCCGACCCCAATATGTGTCAATTTGTTAGTTGATTTTTTAGTTTTTATTACAATGAATCAAGTTCGCCTCTATTGTGTGTTAATTTGATAGTTGATTTCTAAGTTTCCATTACAATGTGTCAAGCATGCCCCCACTATGTGTCAATTTGACGGTTGATTTTTAAGTTTTCATTGTAATATGCCAAGTTTTCTTATGCTAAGATTTTATAAGAACTATATTTTTAACATTTGGTATAATGATTTTTGGATTTAAATATTTATTTTTAAGGTTTAATTTTATCATGATATTTGATTTCGAAATATGTTGAAAATCTAAAGTTTGTTATAGTCATGATATTTGTTTTTAATTCCATGGTTGTAAAATGTTGAAATTTTAAAGTTTTTCAAAGCCGTGATATTTTATCTTTAATGTAATGGTTGAAAAAGTTAGTATTTTAAAGTTTTTCATATTCATGATCTTTATCTTTAACACCATGGTTGAAATTTGTTAGAATTTTTAGGTTTTTTGGAGTCATGATATTTATCTTCAAAGTATTGTCGAAAACCATTGGAATTTTAATGATTTTTTGAGTCCATATATTTTATTTTTAATGTCATTGATAAAAAAATGTTGCAATTTTAGCTGATGCCAACATCAACATTTTTTTATTTCATAGTGTTTTTTCATGTTTATTGCACAAAGCTTTTAGCTTTTAATATTACTGTTAAAAAAAATAGAATTTTAACCCCAAAAAAAAGTGTTGATGTAGCGTAAAGTTGCATCAACACTTTTCTACCCATGGTATTTTTCATATCTTTTGTGCAAAAAAATTGTTGAAAATTTGCCCCGCTCCCCCCAAAAGAAAACGTCGTTACAACATACACACTTTTCATTTTTGGGTTATTCTTTCATGTTTTTTTGGGGTTTTTCGGTTAGAGTTCTTATTTTGAACTTATAGTTCTCATTAAGTCGGTAACTTTGTTATTCTTGGTAATGTAGTATTTTTACCAAATTTAAAAATCAAAAGATGTGGCAATTGTTGATTTATTCCTACCCAAGGCTGCTTTGAAGAGTTTTATAGTTCTTGAAGTCTATGTCCTCTAGTATCTAGTCCATGTCCTCCAGTATCTAGTGTATTGTGTCTTCTTCCTTTAGATCTTCTTCAATGATTTTATGTACATTTAATGGTTAGAAGCCCCTTGGTGTAAATCTTTACCTAGATTGATAACCATATTCCTAGCATATTACATTCGGCCTCCAATCTATTGAGTTTCTACTTTTGTTTTACTCTTGTGTACATGATTATAGAAACTTGTGAAGTGCACTAATATTTATTTTTGCATACATTTAAAAAAAAGGATGATTTGTTATATTATATTGACTCCGCATGTCTTCCTAAAATCGTTCTAAACCCTTGTGCTTCCATGTGATCCATGTACATAACAAACATAGAGAAATAATGATTACCATGATTATGAGATGTGTTTCAAAAGTCAAACTAATGCATAGAGAAAAAGTCCCAAAGGAACCCTTATTAAATAACATAAAGAGACCCATGTTCCACAAATATTTTGAAAAAACAAAGACCCAATTTACTAGGGATTTTTAATACTTGGATATAATTTGAAGTAGATTACTTTATACATTTCCCGAGAACAAATATCCTATTATGGTGTATTTCAATAATAAACTTAGACATTATGTAATGTCATTCCATTTATTTCCATACTAACCATGTTGCAGTAAGATGTGTCATGAACAAGCTTAATAGTGTCAAAAAAGTGGTCTTAACCATTGGACATGTTAAAATCTCAAAGACAATAAATGAGGGGAAAGCTTCTTCCTCATTTTTATAGAGGTGACATTATGACAATATTAGGTTTATATGAAATTCGAATTAACAATCATATAATATAATATTCACATTACCCTAAATAAAGGTCGTGTATTTATTAGACATTATTTTCCAAAATAGTATAAAGTAGAGCATTAAAATTTTGAATAGATTAAAATAAAGTTGGATCATATTTGTAGAGAATTTTAAAAGATCATTTCTTTAAAAGCATGTGAAAGTAGTTACAAACTTATAATTTGAAGTTTAAAACTCAAAGTCAAAAGATCACGCTAGATATGAATTCTTGTTAGGTTTCTGTGAAACCTTTTAAAAAGAAAATATACAAATGTTTGATTACAATTTTTTAATATTTAGGGGTGGAAGGAGGGAGAGGTGTTTTATTTAATTCCAATGGAACATAGGTAACTTGGTATGCTCGTGGGGATTGGATCTAATGACTAATTTTCACATGGAGTTTTATGGTTTATTGCTAAGAATGATATTGGCTAAAGATATGAATCTTCCAAATATCGTGATCCTAGGGCACGGTCTCATTATGATCCAACATCTTCAAAATATCTCCTCACCAAAAGAAAACCATTTCAAGATTTTGCTTCAAAGAGTTTCAAGCATCTTGGATGACTTCCAACAAAAATTTGTTTACTGTGTGCTAAGGCATCGAAACACAGAGGCGGATATCCAAGCCAATCTAGCTTGTCTACTCAAAGCTAGGCAAACTTATATTAATGGAATTATAGGGTGGAGAGGCATCCTTTGACACTTCCCCCTTCTCCTTAACATAAATTTATTATTAACATAAATTTATTATCCACCACTGATACTTAAAGTTTGTAACATTTTTTAGATTTATGATCAGAAAGGGTGAGCACATAGAGTTAGACATTGTGGTAATCCCTATAGAAGGGCCTCATGTAGCTAATATAATGGAAATCCTCCCACATGTAGAGATTATGAAGAACCAATGGCAGTCATCACTTGGTAAGGACCTCCCATCACATTTGGTAATGGTTTCAGGTTGGTGAAATTATGAAGAGTAATGGTATAATTAATGGAGAAGCATGGGAGTGGCCTCATTTGATGTTTAAATTTATGACTCTCAGCCATACCAGCATTCATGGATTTCCTCCTTCGGGCCATCTCCAGTCCAATTTCCATTATTAGGGTATGAATTATATGTTTCTTTGTAAAATCTTTACATTGGTTACCTTGTCTCCATGAAGAAACTCATTGTACTGGACTTGGAGTGGTAGTTATAGTCACAAGGGGAATTTAGGCATACCGTTTGACTTTAGGAAATTTGGAATTCTTTTGTCGAATGCAACGTGTCACTGCTCAGAATCCTCTATCGAGATTCATTCTCCACAAGTAGCCTCTTCTCTTTTGTCCATCAATCTTGTTTGTATTCATAGTTGTCAATTAATTCCCCCTCCAAGCATCCGTGTATTCCCCCTACAATTTGCAGTTTCTCCTTGAGTTTCAACATTTGATTTATTCGTTTATGTGGATTCTTTCCCGATGTCTTGAGTCCTACGAGCCACCTTTTCATTTGATATTGAACACCCCTAAGGCCTCACATGCCTCAGTTGGTGTTCAATCCCTTGGCAGTCGAAGAGTGTTATTTTCTTTCATCCATTTTACTCAAATTCTAGGTGCTTTGTCCCCATTTTGTGCCACTGTCACCCCGAAGTCACTCCGAGTTTGCCCTCCTCTTTTTCTAAAGTGGTTTTGTCAATGGGCATTCAAATTTTATTGACCTCCACTTCTCCTTTATTTTTTTATTTTTTGGGTTAATTTTATTAAAATTTATAGAAATTTATTGAAATGACAAGTTTGGGTTGCCTAAGCTTACACCATTGAAGTGGCTAATTAAATTTTCAAGGTATTGAATACACTTATATCTTTAAAAATACAATTTAAATAAAAATAAATTAGACTCGTGAAAGTTAGGGGTTTATTCCTCACCAAGTCACATATTCAAGTCTCATGGGAAGGGGTTGAGGATGAGAAACAC
>APFE030215746.1:0-27176 GCA_000404065.3 Pinus taeda
ATGAAATGGTTCACACAGTATCTTGGTGTTAGGTTGGCACACAATCCCACTCTAAAGTAGCTTTTTTGTTTTCCTTGGTTTGGAGGTACACATGATATCCTATTCAAAATTCCATATGTGCTCCATTTTGGTCTACATAACTCTTATGTTTCTCGTGTGTGACCTTCAATATATTCCTTATGCTAGCAACTTCCTATTCCATTTTATTTAACATATCTAGCCTAAGTGTGACTCTATCTAGTAGACTAACCTAGTTGATTGGGATATTGCACTTCCGACCATATAGAGCTTCAAGAGGGCTCATCTTTAACAATACTTCATAGCAATTATTATAAACAAATTCTACAAAAGGAAGAAAATCTTCCCAACTCTTGAGTTTATGTGTAACATACATATTGAGTATGTTTTCTGATATTATATTTACTCTTTCTAATTTTCCATAAGTCTGAGAGTGATAAGATGTGTTGAATGTTGATAGGGTTTCAAATATTGTAAATAAAGACTTCCAAAAATTGAGGTAAAATTGGCATATCAATTACACATGATCTTTTTAGGCATGTCATATAATATGAAAATTTTCTTCATAAAAATATGTGAAATATCAATTGCCTTATGGGAATACTTTATAAGCGAGTTGTCCTACTTAGATTACCCACTACAACCATGATCCCACCATGTTGCTTGGTGGTTCTTTGTAATCCACCGATGAAGTCAATTGATATCACTTCCCACTTCCATTCTAGAAGTGGTATTGAATTCAACCATCCTATTAAATACTTGCATTCTAATTTAACTTGTTGGAATTATTAACAATATTTTCAGCAATATCTTTCTTCATCCTTGGCCATCAACATATTTTTTGGTATCTTTTATCATCTTTTGGTATCCTAGGTGATTTACGCGTGGTCTTGTGTGAAACTCATCCAAGTCAACCACATTTAGAATGTGTGACCTACCTCTATATTGTAACAATGCATCTCTAGGTAATTGGGAATTTTCTCCCATTCAACCCTTGGGCTCTTGCTATGAGCATTTACTTACATGGTGAAAATTCTCATCTTCCTATGTCATCTCTTTGATTCTTTCCTTAATGTCTACCTCTCATGTACTCATGGTTTCCATGTATATCACTTGCATACCTTTATTGAGTGCAATATTCACTTGATTCTCTTCACTTTTGATGTGTTTGATCTCTAAATAAAACTTTCAAATAAGTTCCATTTCCTAGAATTCATTTGTGCTTGGTCAAATAAATACCCCAATGTTAGCAGGAAAAATTACTTTGTGACTAACTAAGGATTCGACTAAGGGTGAAAACAAAAAGCCCGTGTAGTCTAGCACTTCACTAACATTTTCACTCCTTCAAGAAGAAGAAGAGTCTCACCCAAGCCAAGTCAAAACCATGGAAGGATAAAGGGGATTTATATTTGATTAATTATGTGTCTTGCGCAACATTAATTCTTAACCATTCATGGTATATATATCCAACAGGAATTTAAACATATGCAGAAAATTTTAAAAGGGGACCATAAATTACACCACTAAGTGAAAGAATTCTCATCTTCCTTATATTATTAATCAATAGAGAATAATTTCATTACGTTCATCAGCATTACACCTTATGGAAATTACATACTTGTTTGCAATATCAAAATCCATAGGCAATACTTTAAAAATAAATTACAAGCCCATATCTTAGAAACTAAATAACTCTAGATGCTCAGCACAGTCTATTCTCCTTGCTCGATCTAAACTTTACGGCACTGCCAAAACTTGTTTCTCATTGCCTTATGTATTATTTTATAGCCATGATCGCTTGCTATGATACCTTGCTCGCTTGATCCATGGATTTTCAATACCTAAGGCCATCATTTTGGTTTCCTATTGGCTGTATCAAAATCAGCTCATATTTCTTCGACATGCTTCCTTATTTTCCATTGTGCAAATTCCAAGCCATCTTACTGCCATTTTGGTTTTTCAATGTTTTATTTCCGGAAGTTTCATCCAAAATTCCATTCGCAACTTTTATTCCTTAGAAGAAAAAAACAAAGGACCCAACATCCCCTACCACATCTTATTGACTCATCCTCGAGTCAATGTATTGCTACTGTTTCTTATGAATCTATTACAGGTTGGCTTCCACTAGCTTTAGTCACGATACCTTCAAATAAAGGACCCAACTACAGAACTATTTAAAGTGTGGACTCCTTAAAACTTATGAATGTGGAAAAAGAGGAGTGACATGAATCCATAAGTGTGGAAACCTTAGTTGAGAAGTCAATAATGGTCTTCTCACTGAGGTCATTGGGTTGTGACTCAATCAATTCCTGAATATATTGATCATAAAATGTGCACAGTGTGCTCAAAGTCATAAAATTATTTTTAGCTTTTAGTTGAAGGCCACGGAAGACCCACTTGGTGACTTGGGATGCATATTCGAACTGATTAATTTGGGCATCAAGTACATCTTCCTAGTCAAGTATCTTCTTCTTAACTTCGAGATCGGAGGTTACTAACACTTGTTGATATAAATTTTGAGAATTATCGCACAAGGAATCAATGGATACATTATTCTTTGTGACAACACGACCAACATCATAGGTCTAAAGAAACATGCGTTGGGATTATCACATGACTGGGGTAGAGTATCATGAGGATAAGTAGCAATATGTAGTTTCTCACTAAATTGAGTGTGATAGATAGTGGAAGGATTAGATAAAGACTATTTCATATTAGCGACAATATTATGAAGCTCTCCATGTTTGGACATAAGCTATTGGAACAACACTTCAATCATAATGGAAAATTCAGCAAGGGCACGAGCATAAAAATCTTCAGGCTATTCAGTGGCCTACGGAGGAAGAGTTGGCCATAGAGATTGTAGTTGAGGATTAACCTCACTAACTTGGATCTCTAATTATTGGGCACAAACCAACTTGGTTTAAGTTTTGGGTCAAAGAATTCACATTTTAAGGAGAAAAGTGTGCGGAGGTGGTGAAGTTCTATTTATCACAAAGTGTTTAGGGGCTTTGGGGTGGGCCAAAAGTCCCTTATTTTGTAATGGGTTTTGAGTATTAGTCCATTTTTTTGTCATATCTATGGTTTCTGGACTATTTTCTTGTAGTAAGGAATTCTATATAAAGAAGATGTAATATTTTGTCAAATAGAGAGTAGGAGAAGATATCTAAGAATAGATTGTTCATATTCTCTGTCTTGAGTTTCTATTTTTGGGGGAAGGGTTTGCAACTGAGTGCATAGAGGCCTTGAAGAGTCTACAAATGAGTGCGCAGACCACCTACAGTTGGGTGCGCAGATCAAGGAAGAGCATGTATTGAATATCCTTATTAATAAAAAAGAATTTTGGCGAAGTATTGTGAATCTTTTTATGTTCATTCTCTTTTGTTATTAATATCGTTATGCATGATTTTTAATGAATTATGTGAAAGAGTACATGTTATACTATTTCATGTTATATCGATGCATTAAATACCAATCTACGTAGTTAATCATCGGTGTGAAATTATTCATGTACATGAAGTTGTAGGTAGATATAAGAGATAAGTGAACACACAAATGCCACAACGCACCTATCCCTATAGTTGTAAAAACATGGTTTTGCAACCTCCCATAACCACTTTGGGTGAGACTGTGATCTACTTGCAGGTCATTGCTGAAAGAGCGAGTGGTTGAGGGCTTTTTTGGTGAACAATACACTTTGAACCTATGTCAAGCCCCCTGAAACTAACAAATGGTTCCATTGTTGGGACCAGGATCTTCTTAAGGGATGTGATTTGGCGACCATCAGAGAAATAAATCCAGGAGTGGGTTGAACAAAAGGAAAGAGAATTTGTGGAGAAAGAGAACAAAAACCCTCGATTATCAGCTGAAGACTAGTTACAAAAGAAGTATATCTTTGAAGACCAATACGGAATCTTCTTTGTTTCGTTCCACATTGAATTGTACGAGTGGGTATCTAGGTTGACCGAGCATAAGACTTGTTTCATAAGACTTGAGAAATATGTGTGTATGTTTTTTTCATTAAAAAATTATTATCAATTAACGTATGTTCTCCAAATTTTTTATTTTAAAAATTATATAAACTATTAATTTTTCCATATTGCTAAGTACAAAATATATTTAAATGTAGAAGTTTTAATTAAAATGAAATACTTGAGAATTGAATTTAACTTTTCAAAAATGACCATAAGCTAAAAAAAACAAATGCTCTAAAAAAGTGAAGAATACTATACGAGTGTAAAAAAATTAATTTTAAAACCAATATTGATATGTAGCTTAAAAATGATGTTAATGAGAATAATTAAGTCAATTTATGTTTAAAAAATAGATTAATTATAATTATCTTAATGGATATGTTTATTTTGGAATGGGGTTTTTAGAATTCTAATTTAATTATGAGTAATTATGAAGTGGACAACATTTTAAAATATTCATAGTAGCCTACACAAATGAAAGGTTGGGATTTTTCTATGTTCTTTTAATTAAATTAATTAACTAAAAAATATCATATCAACAAATGCCATATTAAGTGAGTTACGATATTTGGGCATACGGTATTGAAGAGCCATGATATTGCAACAAAATATATAGACAAACTAACTTAATTAAAAAACTATACACTATTCAATCAATCAAATGCACCATAAAAATCTAAAACTATATCTAATTTACAAAATTATATTCATAATGAGGATGTTGTTCATGTTCCAATTGTTAATAATTATTTATCATCATAGTATGGTAGGGACATTTTTGTTATATTTGTTAGGACACTGTTGGAATTTTTTGTTATATTTGTTAGGACAATATTGGAATATGCTTTAGGGGCTTGTCCAAAGGCCATTTAAAAAATTAGCATCTATTTGGTTAGGGTAAGGAAACGATCTTGTCTAGTCGAGTTTGTAAATAAGGTAGCTAAATTATTATTTTTCTTCATTATGACTTAAAATTTAAAGATATTAATTATAGTATTTAGTGATAGTTTATTTAATGATAGTTATTTTTAATTTTTGTTTAATAATTAATTATGTTAAAGTTTTAGATTACTCGCTAATTAATTATGTTATGGTATTTAATGATAGTTTATTTAATGATAATTATATATAAATTTTCTTGAAAAATGAATTACTTAACTGAAAGGAAGTTAAGATAAGTGGGACTCAGGTGCTTTTAAGGTTTTTTTAGTAAAATTAATTGAAAATTCCTAAGTAATTTTGATAGAAACTTTATCCATACACCTTAATGTTTAGTGTTTTTCACAAATTTGAAGATTCCTTAGATCATAAAAGTGATTATCACATGTAATTTGGTGACTACCCAGTGGTTATGCCTCTTAGTTTTAGTTCTAAATATTTTATATAAGAATGAATCAATAACTTTAAATTTTTCCATTTTAATCAAATCTTACCTTTTTTAAATCAAATTTTAAAATCTATATATATAATATATATATATATAATATATTTAATAGTATATATAATTATTTCATTTTTTAAAATAAAAATAAAAATATACATTATTATCTAATAAAATATTATTTACAAACATAAACACTTTATTATCAGTAAATTTAATGAAATTATTTCTTGTAATTAAAATTGCAATTATTCCTTAAATTAATCCATAATAACTTTTACATAAAAATTATATGTATGAAATTTAATCTATAAAAAGATTAAAAACAAGTTTAGCTTCTGAATGTGAACCTGTTGGGCATCCATCAATAATGATATGAGGGCATCCATCATTGAGGGCGGATTGTTACTGCAAAGGAAATGGATTCAAAGCTTAAAATGTTATGTACTAATCCAATTGCCCCAAGATCTCAATCATTGAAATCTTGTAATTTGAAATGGTAAACTGTTAGGATAATAATCAAATAGATTGGCTGAACTAACCTTGCTATAAATATGCAATTTGCGGGCAAAAGATATTATATATTTGATATAAATTTTTAATTTTTAATTATAAATTATATTTTATTTCCTAATTTATTTATAAAGATAAACATTATTTATCAATAAACATAAAAGTTAAATAAATTTTTATCGGGAGAGAGCATGAATGGCATGAAGTTTGTTGATAATTCTGTTCTAAAAAAGGTACATGAATTTCCCTAAATTAAGATTACTAATTGGCAAAATTAAGTTTACTTTCCTGATTTCACGTTTGCGACAATACAGTGTGATGAGATTGGATTTATGATAGTAAATGTAGTATCCTTGATATTACATTAAAAATTAAGTAAAAATATAATAATTTATTAATGAAATAATTCGTGATAAAATCAAAATTATATCTATTATTATAATATCTCTAAGCATTCGATGTTTTCCATTACTGACTAATTTTACAAGATCGAGCCACTATCCAGTCTATACTATGCCATTCATATTCGATGCATGATGACTGCTAAGTATTATTATTAAAGCCCAGGCGTTTACGTTATACGATTATTGGTAGCTAAAACATAATTTACATTATATTTTTATTAATCAATTAAAACCTTGTTGTGGAAGGTAGCAGGAGGGACTAATAATAGTGAGTACAGGAATCATCTAGAAGTATTTACTGGAGTGGGCGTGCGTTTGTGAGAGGAAGCATCATTGTGTGTTATTTTTCCTCACAATTAAGAAGCATCTTGGACTCCAATTATGCAACTTGGGTTTGTATTACACTACTCAAACTTTCAAACCACACCGGAAATAGGTTGTTCAAACCAAGTTGGGTGCCACGCGTGTGTGACAGGTAAGGTATGCCTGAAGTAGTGGGCGCGTTCAAACGAATTTGAATGTAGAATCGAAGTAGTGCACGTCAGTTTGTTAGAGGCAAGTTTGTTATATTCTCTGACAATAAAGAAGTATCTTACGATACCATAATGCCACTTGTGTTTGTATTACACTCCTCCAACGTTCAAACCACACGAGAAATACCACACGGGAAATAGATATATCCGGCGGACTGTTCCACATGAGTTGATCAAACGTTCAAACCACACCGGAAATGCATATAACCGGCGGACGGTTCCAGATGAGTCAAGCGCTGGAAATATATAGTCGTTCAACGAACTTGGTAAATGGCTCTATTTATGTCTTTCGAACCCCTTTTTACACCATTTTCATCCTCCTCTATCCATCTATGTTCAGCTTGTGTGCTGGTCTGTGTGGTTTGAGTCAGAGGTCAGTAAGTTTATGTCTGTGGTTTGAGTATGGGTATGTGTCGGTCTGTGTGTAAGGCAGTAGTCAGTCATGTCTGGGTAGATAGAGGAGGAGGGTTTGCAATTTCTGGGTTCATGGAGATCAATGATCCTCCTTTAGTATGGTATGCACACCATCAAAGTCTATTTCTGTATACAATTCTATTTCATTGCCCTGTTTTTTTCTTGATTATAAATTATTCAATTGCCATTTACATCCTCATGTAAATAATGTTGCTGAAAAATGTTTAAATGGTACAGGTCATTGAGGTTGTTGGTAACGCTGGCTAAAGATATGAAATCATTAGTGCAAATCCCACCTCCAATTCCAGGTATGGAATTTCAATTAACATACCGTATGATTTGAAATATTACATATGAAGGTGTGCACAATGTGATTTAGCTTACCATCCCGACAGCAACAGGGTCATATTCCTTTATGTTTCACCCTATTCCTCTATGTTTTATAGGCCATTGGATATGTGAGAAGGACCTGTAACCTTCAATCCATAATCTTGTCGTACCGTTAATCTCCACACATAGAAGTAACCCCATAATAGTCATTTCCATATAGAGATGTTGGTCGTAGGGGACAGGAAAGACTCTAGCTACATACTCTGGATAGCGAGACTAATAGCGGGTACTGCCACTAGTCACAGCTTCTCTGCATAATACAACCACTAGTGTAACACCCTGGCAAATCGGGCAGGCGTGCATGATGGTGGGTAAGCTCGCCGAGTCGGGCAAAGGTTGGACGAAGGCCGAGTTGGAGTTCGGGCGACATAACAGGTTGGCATTGGTGACCGTGTGGAGTCGGGCGCCAGGCGTGCAGGGTATACTCGCTCGCCCAAACGCTGGGACAGTGCGCACGTTGGTAACCGGTTGTGTGTGGGTCGTGGGTCGTGCGCAGAACACCCACCGGCCCAAAAACACAGGATTATGCTTCGTAATATTGCGGGGGAGTTCGGTGGACCGTCGTGCGGACGTGCACGGGCGGACGCCCTCCGGTTGGAAACCTATTGTGGGTGCGTTGGCGGTGGGTCGTGCAGGGCGCCCACCCGCCCAAACGACACAAGGTTACACTTCCTAGCATTGCGATGGAGTTCGATGGACCGCCGTGCAGACATGCACGGGCGGACGACCTCCGGTTGGAACACATTGTGGATGCGTTGGCGGTGGGTCGTGCATGGGCGGCCACCCGCCCGACGACACAAGGTTGCATACACATTACAGTTTGGCGGTAGGCCGCCGTGCGGGCGTGCACGAGCGGATGCCCTCCGGTTGAGGATTATCGTGGGTGTGTTGGCGGCGAGCGACAAACATATGCAACGGGCAGGACGAGCGACAGACATATGCGATGGGTGGGCCGAGCAATAGACATATGCGATGGGCGAGCAACGAACACATGCGATGGCAGGCCGAGCGACGGACACATGTGATGGGCGGGCCAAGCGACAGGCATATGCGACGGACAGCGGCAACAACAGCAGACGGCCGAGACACTCATGCGAACAGTGCGACGAAGAAGCGTGACAATGCGACGAGAGAGCAACACTTGCGCGAACTAAGTGTTGGGGCTCGCGACTTATACGCATTACCAAAAGGAAATGAAGCCGACGCATTTTGATAACGTTTGGGGCATTGAACAAGGAATATGGGGGTCGGCCTTAAGGCTGGACGCCCCTCTCAAAACCCACGTAGCTTGGGTATATATACGATGAGATTTGAGCTCATTTGGAGCATCAAGCAGTCTTCGCTCAAGGACTTCGCATAAGAACAAAAGTGCGCATTCTTTGGTGAATAAATGCGCATGCCTTATGCGCATAAAGGCTAAGGGGAAGTGCGCAGGTTGGTTCGATTAGAAGTTGGCAAAAGGGCTGTGTACGAGAAAGCTTTGTGGAACAGTTTTATGTAGGGTTTAAGGAGGAGGTCTTGCGCATCGGTTGAGCGCCCTCCTACCATAGGAACTAGCATATGAGTTGGAAGGTTGTTTTATGCCTACGTTGTAATTATTTCTAGGTGTTGGCCTTGGGTTTACGCCAATCACACTTGCATTGTATTATTGAAGAATCTGATATAATATATTGTGGGCAGACTTTACCGGGAGTTGCCCCTCCCTCTAAACTTGTGTGCAATTGTGATGTTTTCGGTTTAATTGCATATCGGTTAACTAATGTGTTAAGTATAAAGATTAAAGCTTTTACTTGGTTAATAAAAATAAACTAAGTGTGTTGATGTGAAAGGTGTAGTCCATGTGCACAAATCTTGGGAAAAAGAGAGTGCACGGTGATGCCGCACCCGCCCGATTAAGAAAAAAAGATTCGGGGCATGACAGGTGGTATCAGAGCAGGGTTTCTCGTGAAGACTTGAACAAGTTTTAGGTGTTGAAGCATAGCAGAGCTTGGTCTGGAGCTGGTGAGCAGGTTGATCATAGAAACTTGGATAAGGTTATCCTGGTTGAAATTGAAGGTGAATCTACTTGATCTAAAGTAGATAACCGCATGAATATGGAGAAGGTTGACAAAGCAGTAATTGTGGATGAAGGTGACCATAGTGCAGTCAAGGCCCTCCGGTATGAAGTATTGGAACAAATGGGTCGATGGAGTTCTAGCTGGGTTGCGATGCAAGATGAGAATATGAAGATTCGGGAAAGCTGTTCGGAACTAAGGAGAGAACTTGAAGAACTTAGGAGCCAATGCGAAAGTACGAAAAGCGTTGAACTCAATGAGTTTGATGAGGAGATCCAACAAAGTAGACTTAGTATTCAGGAGCTCTTTGATGAAAGGGCCTGGTTGAGGAAAGAAAGTGCTAAAATGGAGACCGAAGTCAAGCAAATTGAGGAAGATATAAAGAAGAGGCTTCTTGGCAAGAAAGTGGTCATGATTGAACAAGAAGAACTCGACTACATTGACATGTTGGAAACTCACTACCGGGAACATCCAAGGGACATCTGGAAGTTTAGTTCCATGGACTTGGTCAATGAGCACTTGGTTGACACATTTGAGCAGAACGCGGTAGAAGGAAAGCTTGAAACAAATCAAGCCGAGCCAGGGCCGAGTTCCCCAGAAGAACCAGACAAGGAAGTAAGATATCTCAAGAGGAATGTCAAGAAGGAACATAAGCCTACTGACGCTTCTAAGGTCGAATTCTTGAAGCAGGTTGCTGAGATAAGACGCAAGACGAAGCCAATAAAGGAAGATGGTTCCTCGAAGTTGAGTTTTGTGCAGGTAACCGTGAAAGGCAAAAGATTTGCAGCTTTGGTTGATACGGGGGCTACTCATAGCTTCGTGAGCAGGAAGGCAGCAAGGTCTTTTGGGAAGAAAGCAAAAATGGAGAGGGAATGTAGTGCTTTCAAAGTAGTTAACTCTTCCATTAGATTTGTTGATGGTATATTGGAAAATACTCAGATAAGGGTAGGATCATGGTTCGGGAAGCTGGATTTGAGGGTTGTGGATATGGATGATCATTCTATGGTGTTGGGGTTGGACTTTATGAGACTTGCACAAGCCATACCAATGATGACTCGAGACCTCCTCTTGATCACAGCTGAGGGGAAGAACATGATGATACCAATGAATAGAAGGAGTTGCTTGGGATATAGACCAAGGATGGCTTCTATGACTTTGTATCCAAAGACCCAAATGTGAAGCATGAGGATGTTGAACAAAGAGGGCTTGGGAGTGTGGTCCAAACAATGAAGGAGCAGAAGCTCATTGATTTCGTTACAAAGGCAGGAATGAAGAACGAAAGAAGTGAGGGAAGGGCCTCACGAACATGGAGACACTTGTTGGGAACGTCTTCTACCGAGAGTCTTCACAAAGAAATTGCAGATGAAGCAAGGCCGAGCACCACTTCAGAAGCAATGGGTGATGAAGGTTATGAAGGGAGAGACCTGGCAGGGATAGTAGACTTCTGCAGATATGCGATGGGTATATATGACTTTCAATTGACAAAGGACAAGCTAGGAGAGCTTGGGTGTACTTGTGAAGAGGTTGAAGCGGTGCATAAATATTTGAAGACACAACATCAATCTGACACATGGGTGGATGAGAGCCGGGGAGGAAACTTCCTGGCCCTTCTTTCTTCTTAGAGGACATAGAAGATGGGGCTCATTGTTGGCTGCTCAAGGCAGTGAGCCCTCAACTTGTTTGAGCAGGTTTGATGATCCGGGCATGCGGCAGAAAGATGGGGTTTCCATGGACCTGAGCATGGGATCGTGGAGATGAGTGTTGACACATGGTCGGGATGTGTAACACTTGACGATACACATGGGCAGTTTGCACATGGAGATGATGACCTGATGGAGATAGAGCCTTATGTATGTTGCAGAGATGTTTGCCTTATATGGAGGAGTCTACATTATGGTTGATGATGGTCTTGGTAGAGAGCTACCAGGATGGTGTGTTGGCAGGACGACAAAGTTTTCGAGTGGGGGAGAATGTAACGCCATGGCAAATCAGGCAGGTGTGCACGACAGTGGGCGGGTGCCCCGCACGACGGGCGGGCGCCCCGTGCACAATGGGCGGCATATTCACCCGACGAACTAGACACCGTAACCGCAGTGGGTAAGCTCGTCGAGTCGGGAAAAGGCCGGGAGAAGGCCGAGTTGGAGTTTGGGCGACATAACAGGTTGGCATTGGTGACCGCGTGGAGTCGGGCGTGGGTCGTGCAGGGTATACCCGCCCGCCTAAACGTCAGGACAGTGCGCACATTGGTAACCGGTTGTGTGTGGGTCGTGGGTCGTGCGCAAAATGCCCACCCACCCAACAACATGGGATTACACTTCGTAATATTGCGGGGGAGTTCGGTGGACCGTTGTGCGGACGTGCACAGGTGGACGCCCTCCGGTTGGAAACCTATTGTGAGTGCGTTGGCGGTGGGTCGTGCAGGGCGCCCATCTGCCCAAATGACACAAGGTTACACTTCGTAGTATTGCGATCGAGTTTGATGGACCGCCGTAAGGAAGTCCACGGGCGGACGACCTCCGGTTGGAACACATTGTGGATGCGTTGGCGGTGGGTCGTGCACGAGCGCCCACCCGCCCGACGACACAAGGTTGCATATACATTACAGTTTGGCGGTAGGCCGCCGTGCGGGCATTCACGGGTGGACGCCCTCCAGTTGAGGATTATCGTGGGTGTGTTGGCGGCGAGCGACAGACATATGCAACGGGCAGGTCGAGCGACAGATATATGAGATGGATGGGCCGAGCAACAGACATATGCGATGGGCGAGCAACGAACACATACGATGGGCAGGCCAAGCGAAAGACACATGCGATGGGCGGGCCGAGCGACAGGTATATGCGACGGAAAGCGGCAGCAACAGCGGACGACTGAGACACTCATGCGAACAGTGCGACGAAGAAGCGTGACAATGCGACGGGCGAGCAACACTTGCGCGAACTAAGTGTTGGGGCTCGCGGCTTATACGCATTGCCAAAAGGAAATGAAGCCGACGCATGTTGATAACGTTTGGGGCGTTGAAAAAGGAATATGAGAGTCAGCCTTAAGGCTAGACGCCCCTCCCAAAACTGACGTAGCTTGGGTATATATACGATGAGCTTTGAGCTCATTTGGAGCATTAAGCGGTCTTCGCTCAAGGACTTCGCATAAGAACAGAAGTGCACATTCTTTGGTGAATATATGTGCATGCCTTATGCGCATAAAGGCTAAGGGGAAGTGCACAGGTTGGTTCGATTGGAAGTTGGCAAAAGGGTCGTGTACGAGCAGGCTTTGTGGAACAGTTTTATGCAGGGTTTAAGGAGGAGTTCTTGCACATCGGTTGAGCGCCCTCCTACCGTAGGAACTAGCATATGAGTTGGAAGGCTGTTCTACGCCTACGTTGTAATTATTTCTAAGTGTTGGCCTTGGGTTTACGCCAGGCACAGTTGCATTGTATTATTGAATAATCTGATATAATATATTGTGGGCAGACTTTACCGGGAGTTGCCCCTCCCTCTACACTTGTGTGCAATTGTGATGTTTTCGGTTTAATTGCATATCGGTTAACTAATGTGTTAAGTATAAAGATTAAAGATTTTACTTGGTTAATAAAAATAAACTAAGTGTGTTGATATGAAAGGCGTAGTCCATGTGCACAAATCTTGGGAAAAAGAGAGTGCACGGTGATGCCGCACCCGCCCGATTAAGAAAAAAGATTGGGGGCGTGACAACTAGCTTCTCATGAACGAGTAGATTAAGCAGGAAGGCACCACCAAAAATAAACCTTACCCTGGCATATACAGAGGCACAACCAAAAACCTCATAGGGCAAGATCCTAAAGATCTAAACCCAGCCCTTTCTATTCATTCTGCAATTCAAAAGCTAGACGAATAGCCTGGCACTAGTCATACAACCAATTGCTTGACCAGTATTGTCAGTAGTCATAGAACCTCCAATAATTCAGACCATACGTTGTCGGTTGCCTTTCCTGTAAGTTAAAAATGCTTTTGATGCTCTATACCGATTCCCATGAACCTTTCTTTCCCTGTGCTTACAAAATCCACTAATTAAATTAAAGGATTGTACGTGATTGATTGTTGATTCCAAGTCAACCCCCAAGGAAATATGGCGTCAACAATTTTGAACTTCGTAAGACGCAGGTTGTTGGCACGGAACCTCCAGAACCAGAAACTTTTTCTGGGGAGGAAGCTGCTTAATTTTATAAAATTGGCAAGTTTCAAATATTTTTTAATTGAAAACTGCCCATATTTTGATCACAACCCAAACTATAAAGTAATAGTCCCAAATTTAATTCAATCCAATGTTATAGCTCCTTTACAAAAATTTATTAGCTTGGTAGATTTTATAATATTTGGAATATTTTTTTAATTAGAACTGGCTTAGATTTTAACCACACTCCAAGCTATAAACTAATTATAGTGTCACTTAAATTCAATAATTCAGCGTCAAGGTGGCATTCTCATATTACAAAGAAACTACAGTCATCCATATAGTGATTGTCATATTACAAAGAAACTACAGTCATCCATATAGTGAGCTTTACTTTCTCGGAATCGTAAAAATGTACAGCCTGGTTGATCTTGATCATTACTGCTGGATGGGAAAGTATTTGGATCCATGTGATTTTATTAAACTTCTTTTCTTTCTACCCACTGGAATTCCTCTAAGCTTTAAGGTAGGTGGTTTACATTCGAAGGATTTCTGGCAAGTATTTGTAGGTCCTTTGATTAAGGAAGTAATTCTAGGTCCGTCCATTAATGGGTACTTTCATTATTTACTTAAGGAATTAGGTCATTGAGTTTGGCTCATTCCAGTTGTAAAAGAATTAACAATTTATTTATTTTTTATTTTTTATTTTTTTAATTTAGTAGAAATTTTCAACACTCTTTTTCTTTTTTTCTTTTTAATTTAGTAGAGAAAATTTTATCATATTTAAAATAGTTATTATCTAGATGAAGTACTAGAAAATTTTACCATTCTCACTCTCATTTCACTCCAAACTATACTTGTTCTACTTACTAGATTCACACTTCACTGCAAAATGTTCATATTTTACACCACTTTCACACATCATTGCAAATATCTCTGGTAGTTCATTTCAAATCACTAAACAAATTCCAATATAGCCAATATTATAAACAAATTCCACCAAAGGAAGAAAATCTTCCCAACCCTTAAGTTTATGTGTAACATACATATTGAGTATGTTTTTTGATATTATATTTACTCCTTCTAATTTTCCATAAGTCTGAGGGTGATAGGATGTGTTGAATGTTGATAGAGTTTCAAATATTGTAAATAAAGACTTCCAAAAATTGAGGTAAAATTGGCATATCAATTACACATGATCTTCTTAGGCATGTCATACAATATGAAAATTTTCTTCATAAAAATATGTGAAATATCAATTGCCTTATAGGAATACTTTATAAGTGAGTTGTCCTACTTAGATTACCCACTACAACCATGATCACATCATGTTTCTTGGTGGTTCTTTGTAATCCACCGATGAAGTCCATTGATATCACTTCCCACTTCCATTCTAGAAGTGGTATTGAATTCAACCATCCTATTAAATACTTGCATTCTAATCTAACTTGTTGGAATTCTTAACAATATTTTAAGCAATATCTTTCTTCATCCTTGGCCAACAACATATTTTTTGGTATCTTTTATCATCTTTTGGTATCCTAGGTGATTTGCGTGTCGTCTTGTGTGAAACTCATCCAAGTCAGCCACATTTAGTATGTGTCACCTACCTTTATATTGTAATAATGCATCTCTAGGTAATTGGGAATTTTCTCCCATTCGACCCTTGGGCTCTTGCTATGAGCATTTACTTACATGGTGAAAATGCTCATCTTCCTATGTCATCTCTTTGATTCTTTCCTTAATGTCTATCTCACATGTACTCACGGTTTCCATGTATATCACTTGCATACCTTTATTGAGTGCAATAGTCACTTGATTCTCTTCACTTTTGATGTGTTTGATCTCTAAATAAAACTTTCAAATAAGTTCCATCCACCTTGCTTTCCTAGAATTTGTTTGTGCTTGGTTAAACAAATACCCCAATGTTAGCAGGAAACATTACTTTCTGACTAACTGAGGATTCGACTGAGGGTGAAAACAAAAAGCCCGTGTAGTCTAGCACTTCACTGACATTTTCACTCCTTCATGAAGAAGAAGAGTCTCACCGGAGGCACGTCAAAACCATGGAAGGATAAAGGGGATTTATATCTGATTAATTATGTGACTTGCGCAACATTAATTCTTAAAAATTCATGGTATATATATTCAACAGGAATTTAAACATATGCAGAAAATTTTAAAAGGGACCCATAAATTACACCACTAAGTGCAAGAATTCTCATCTTCCTTATATTATTAATCAATAGAGAACAGTTTCATTACATTCATGAGCATTACACCTTATGTAAATTACAGACTTGTGTGCAATATCAAAATCCATAGGCAATACTTTAAAAAAAAATTAGAAGCCCATGTCTTAGAAACTAAATAACTCTAGATGCTCAGCACAGTCTATTCTCCTTGCTTGATCTAAACTTTACGGCACTGCCAAAACTTGTTTCTCATTTCCTTATGTATTATTTTATAGTCATGCTCGCTTGCTTTCATACCTTGCTCGCTTGATCCATGGCTTTTCAATACCTAAGGCCATCATTTTGGTTTCCTATTGGCTGTATCAAAATCAGCTCATAGTTCTTCGACATGCTTCCCTATTTTCCATTGTGCAAATTCCAAGCCATCTTACTGCCATTTTGGTTTTCCAATGTTTTGTTTCTGGAATTTTCATCCAAAATGCCCTTCGCAACTATTATTCCTTAAAAAAAAAACAAAGGACCCAACATTCCCTACCACATTGTTACACAGTAAAATGTCACTGCCATCATGTTAGTCTCCCTACTGTGCCATAAAACCACATTCACCTATACTCATGCTCCTCAAAATGGCTAAAAAACCCTCTTTGCCTAAGTTAAATGAATCATCGCGTCTGTTAATCAAATAACCGCGGTGATAGGCGGAGGCCAATGTATCTGATGCGCTGCCAGCGTGGAAGCACACGTCTTTTCCGCGCTGGTCCCATTTTACGAACAGCGCACCCTCCGTTTGTCCTTTGCGCGCTGACCAGACCTCCTCTATATTTGATTTGCGATGTCAGCGCGCCAGCTCGGTGTTTCACCCACGCTGATCCTGTTTGGGCGATTTTGTTCTAACAACCAACCTTCCATATCCCTCCAGACTTGGTTGTTAGCATTGTTGAGGTCGCCATCCTTTCTCTCGCATGTCTGTTCGACTGACCATCCACTTATCTTGGGGGAAAGCTCATCCTTTACCTATTCATGGAGACTCCTTCTCCTTTATAAGCCTCCTCCATTGCCCATGAGCAGCTAGTTTGGAACATATAGACTTTGATTGAGGAATTCTTAGTGCATTAGTGCTGCTCTTTGTAGGCATTTGGTGTGTTGTGTGAGGATTGCTTTGAGCTTGAGGAAGGTCATGAGCTTGTTGCCTTGTATGTGAGAGAGAGACCTCTTTGACTTGGGAGATTTGCTTCAAAGGTGAATGCTTGGGAGACATGCTGGCTGGACCCTCTAGGGAAGGACTCAGCATCAGGACTTCGGTTGTACCTTACTCTACTTTATGTTAATAAAGATAGATGACTACTCTTATGGTTCCATTTCCATTTGTCCAATAAATGATTAATGCAAATTGTATCCTTCCTGACTCATACATAGTTGTTGTTAGTAGATTTTACGCTTGTGTTTTCTCTCTTTGCTTGTGCAGGTGTTCGTCCGCAAGGATAGCGGAGAATTTTGATCGGCTAGAGCGAAGGAGCGAGAGGATCACCTCTTCGACAAACATAGCGTTGGAATCCAAGTAGGTTTCTTCACCCACTTGTTAACTACAACTAGGAACCTGCGGTGTAGCATTGTTTGATTGTTGCTAGACCCCTGTTGGGCTAGTAGGGATCGCCTCTATCCGTAGAGGGGATTTACCTCTCCAACAATTTGGCGACTCCGCTGGGGAGCTTGCCTGTCTCTTTGTATCTCACCTTTGTTTTGATTATTGCTTCTTTGTCAAGATTTTGGGGATTGGTTTTGCTGTTGGTTTGTTTCTGGGTTCGTCCTAGGGACTACCTTAATTGCCTTGAAAGCCTGTTCCTTTGGTTTGGAAGTTTTTGTTCAAATTGATTTGCTTTTCAGCCTCAGCGCGTTTTATTTTAAAACAGCTGCGCGGACATCGCATCCTGTCTTCTTTGCTGTCTCCGTCATCGCGTTTGTATATTCAGACAGTCGCGGTGACCTGGTTTTTCGGGCCATCGCCCTTTATTCGTGTCCTTCCGCGCTCACAGCGCAAAGTTGCTACAGGCACTTTTCCGTCATCGCTTTGTTGCTATAGGGTCACCCACGTTGATCCTGTAAAAATTCTTTTTGTCCAAATTGACCTACTGAACCTCTTGGTTTTGGTTTTCCCCTGCTTTTCCTACTTGGCTTTTGGCTTGATAACTTTGTTGGACTGTGACTCGCTTGCTTGCGAGGCCTCGTTCCACGAGAGCTCGTTTATCGCTTGTTTGCAGTTTGTGCAAAGCCCTTCTTTTTGCTCTTGTTGCTTGGTTTATGTTTTGTCTTGACTTTCAGCGATTACTGAAGTGTGTCAGGCCGTCGTTTGTCTGGTTGTGAACTCTCATCCTTCGGGTGTTCGCTTATCTTCATTGATTTCACACTCAAACCCTAGGGCATCTAGTGGTTGTGTGTGTCTAGCCTCCCGTCCGGGATTTGGTGTTCTTATTGGGCCAGCCAACTTCGTTTTTGTTTCCACTTTGGTTTAGTGGTTGTTGAAAGTGACTGATTGTGTTCCAAGCGGTTTGCTTTCCCCCGTTGAATTCCTCATTGTCTTGTTGAGCTTAGATTACAATAGCTCATGAGCCTTTGTTTTCCTTTGATTTAGGAAACTGGTTCTAGGGATTTGGGAATTGTTTTGTGTGCATTGGGTGATTTAGTTTTTCACTTAGTGTAGCTATCTCTCTAATTCGTTTGAAAAGAACTTTTATGTCATTGAAAAAGTAGAGCAAACTAGTATCTTTTGCATTGATAGTTGGAAAGAAAAGAGCATTTCGTTGTCTCGTGTTTTTCAAAAGAAAAGTTTCATTTCCTTGCTATTAGTTGCATTAGGTTGCGTGCTTGCTTGAATTAATTTTGTTTGTTTGAAAAATCCTTAACTCTTTTTAGCTAGAATTCATCGAACAAAATGATGATCTTTGGCATATAGTTGCATTTAGGTGTTTTTGAGAGATCATATGGTAGGACCTCAAACTCAAACCTAATTCAAGATCAACTGTAAAATTAACCAAATTTACCTAAAAACGCATTGGAACTTAACGAGAACATCTAGAGGTCTAGGCTAGAGACGTGTTCTGGCATCTTTAAACCTAGTAGCTTAGTGTTGAGTGGTTGGGTGATTCCTCCACGGTGAAATGATAAGTGCTAGTACGGATTGGGCTCCCACGTACCGTCGCGTATATATGGGGAGACTCCATTAGGCTTGCAACCTTTATCCACAGGAAGCCGAGTTTGCCACCTTGTAAACCGTAACGCACCGAACACAGCATTCGGAAAGATTGATTGCAGTACGGGAAGTCCTTGGTTCTCATATGATTGCCAAGGTGTATAAGCAGTTTTACGGGTTGCTTGGTAAACCTTTTGCCTAGAACTTCCAGAGTAGTCGCTTTTGATCCTTTTCAGACTCTCTAAAAGAAAAGGTGCAAGTGAGCGTCTTGTCACTTCGTGCTCATTAAACATTCGAAGTAGATAGAGTCATCTTTTCGTCCTTTTCTCGACTCTTGAAACATGAAAAGGTCAAGTTTTGTTCCTGTGTCTTAAAATTAATTTGGCCACGATAATATTTCTCGGTTAATCTTGTGTGCGTTTAGTTTGAGTAAGTTTGTCGTTAGCTCCTTTAGGGTCTTTGTTGGGACATCCTGGCGGATCCATCAACTCCGTCCTCGATCCCGAGTGAAGAAGGGTCCCCATCTTCTGTTGCCCCCGAGACTCCGGTTTGTGGCGCTTTCCCCATCGTTCCAAGCGTACAACCGTTGAATTCTCGAGCTCCAGGAGACGAGTTTTACGAGTACTTTTACAACCCTATTTGGGAGCCCTCTGACGAGTCTCAACCTGCCACCCCTGTCGGCACTCCATTTCCAATGGCTTCATCCGATATGGGCGATGCTTCTCCAGTGTCTAGTGGCCCGACTGTTATGTCGGATATAGAAATTCCCATTCCAGCAACATCCTACGTTATATCCCCTGTTACCACTACACCTTACACCGTCACGTCTTCTGGACAAACGGTGCCAAGGCGTTACAGGTCATTAAGCGATGCTCGACATCTCTTTAATGAGAATCGCAATGTAGTCCCTACCACAGGATCTTTTGTTTCCCAAGCCCCTCATACTGCCGTTACGGCAGTCCCCACCAACCCAACCATTTGTGTCGCCGTGTCAACTCCGGTTGTGAGTACAGTCACAGCTTCATCCGCTGTCACTTCTACCGCGGACCCATCTCAAGGTCCAACGCAAAGTGGTGAACTCTCTCCTTCTTCTCGAGTTTTGCACCCTGCAAGTGATGCTCCTCCTATTCCCGGATATATGGCAGAAGAGGAAGCATTCTATGAATACTTGCGCAATATCCAGGACCTGGACGGTCAAGGTTTGTACTACGATGCTGAACATTCTCGTTTGTACACCTCCCTCCCTCAAACTCCTTTTGACGAGATTTCCACTCCGTTAAATATGAATTGGGGCACCACTGCATATGGTGGTGGTATATACCATCCAGGCCAAGGACAGCAAGGACCACCTTACCAAGGCCAGCAACCTTACGTGCAGCCCGATTATGGGCAGCAGTTTACAGGTCGAAATTTCCCTGGTCAGCAAGGAGGCCCACAAGGACAACCTCATCAAGGACAACCTTCAGTCTCTAGTGGTCCCGCGTTTACTTATTTTGGGCAACCTTCAGGGAATTCAGGACAACCCAATACCCAACAAGGTCAACCAGGTCCCCAACAAGGCTATCCTTCGGGGCAGCCCTACGGGAACCCGGCATAACCTTACGGGCAACAAGGTCAACCCGTAAACCCACAAGGAAACCCTTCTGGGCAGCCAGGCCCGCCTTACGTCCAGCAAGGCCGGCCTTCCACCCAGCAACCCTCTGGTCATCAGGGACAAACCTCGGTTGCACAAGGGCCACCTCTTACCCAGGAAGCGCAATCTTCTGGGCGAATGAGGCCACCCCCAATCCAACCAATACGACCCTCTAGCCAGACGGCTCAGAATGCAGGCGGGATTCCAATCCCGACCTCCTTTTTCAAGGGGGTTCCAATCCCAGCATCCATATCAAGGTGGTTCAATCGAAAAAAAAAAACCCCCCGTATTCAGGTGGCACATCCCAACCTCCTTACTCGGGCGGGTACCAATCCCAACCTCCGTACTCAGGCGGGTACCAATCCCAGCCTCCGTACTCTGGCGGGCCTCAGGCCCAGCCTCCATATTCAGGCGGGTACCAGTCCCAGCCCCTGCATTCTGGTGGATATCAAACGCCGCCTGTTTCACAGGCTCAGTATGGGTACCAGCAACCCTAGGGACAGAATCCTTACATCCCGTATCAGAATTACCAACAACCGCAGGGTAACCCTCAACCGAATTATCAACAACCTGCTGGTCAATATGGTAACCAATGGGGCGCTGGGGGGCAGAGCCAGCAACCTAGTTCCAGGAACAACCCCTACGGACAAAACCCTTATGGACAAGGCCCTTACGGCTCCGGTTCTTCGGGGCAAGGACAGTGGGGGCAACCCGGAGCAGGCTGGAATTCTGGTTCCACCTCATATCCGCCACAAATGTCGTTTAACCCTCAATTACCATTTCTAGCCACATTGGAACTGCCTGATGTGTCAAAGCTGACAAATGACCCCATTCTGCATGATCCGCAGTGGCCACGAGTTCCAACTAAAATTCCAAGTGATTGTCCCAAATTCGATGGGAATGCCAGCGAGGACCCTCAGGCCCATGTCATGACGTACCACTTATGGTGTTCGTTGAATTCATGGCTTGATGATTCGATCCGACTTCGCCTTTTTCAAAGGACTCTCACGGGTTCGGCAGCAAAATGGTATATCGAATTATCTCGTGCATCATTCCATGATTTCAATTCGCTGGCTATGGCATTTCTAAATCACTTTCAGTTACCCATTCGGTATGAGACTGGGACCCATCTCCTTACGTCTCTCAAATAGAGTACTGCTACACACATCTCCGATCATATCCATGAGTGGAGAAGGCGTCGCAGATTAATCAAGTTTTGGATACCTGATTTTCTCCTGACCGACTGGTTTACTACCTCCTTTGTCCCCCAGATTGCAAGGGACATCGCTATGGGGGCATGTGTAACTGAAGAGAAAGCGATTGCGTAGGCTCAGTACTTAGACTTAGTCTATTCTCAGTCAGGTACTTTGTATGATTATTTTCCAGATGCCCCTAGGCCCGGCACATCCAAGACTCCGCCCAAACCATCTGTAGATGGAGTCATCGGCTCTGTGTCCCAGGCCCCTAAGAAATCGTCCAACTCTGGGAAGCAGAAATCTAGCTCCCCCAACGAGAACTCTTCCCAGGGCATTGTTATTTCTGGTAATACTTCAGAGGTGAATGCCGTTCAGTCTTCCACGACTGGCAAAGCCTCAAAGGGCAAGAAAAAGGAAAAAGGAAAGGGGAAGAATAAACCCGATCAATCCAAGCAAGGATCGTCTAAATCTCCTGGTGAGGAAGGTGCTAAGCGTAAGCCTAAGTACCCATGCCTCATTTGTGAGGAAGACCACTATACTAAGGACTGCCCTAGGCGGGCCGAAGTTAGCCGGTTATTGAAAGGTGCTCAAGGGATCCCCGCTGTTTTGAAAGAACCTTTTCCTTCTCAGCAAACCCAGATGGTAGCTGATCCTTCTTCTTCCTCTCCTTTCGGTTCCCAGGTCTTCATGGCTGGAACTATTCCGATCCATGTATCTACTTGAGCTAAGGATTATTCGTCGTCCGCAGGGAAAGAGCCAGAGGTTTCCTCAAGTGCTCCTCCATCCAGCTCTAGCCCTCTCCATATCGAAAGGCCGAGTACTGAGACGACAATCCGACCCCCTCCCAAAGGGGTACTCAGGAGATCTTCCTATAACCCGAATGCTTGTGCTGCTCAGCACTATAGCATCGTGGAGGATTTAGCGCAGGCTTCGTCTGCCATGTCCGCATTGGAGGTCCTTCAGAGTTGCCCCCCCCAGAGGAAGTCCCTGCTATCGGCCATCGGTGGCATAGACCCAGCGGACTCGGATTTAATCACTTTTGATCTCGAGAGTCATGTGCCGCGACTGCCTCATCAGATCGCTTTCCTTATACAAGTCGTCATCAATTCTAAAACAATCCATCGTACAGTTATTGATGAGGGCGCTTCGACCTGCATCATGTCTGTTGCATGTTGGAAAGCTATCGGGTCTCCGACTTTGAGTCAGTCCCCGACGACCTTGGAAGCTTTCGACGAGAGAGAGTCTCGTCCGTATGGTATCCTTCAACGGCTACCGATTACCTTAGAAGGGAAGACCGTAGAAGTTGAAGTTGAAGTTGTAGACGCCAGTCTTACATATAATCTTCTTCTAGGTCGAAGCTGGACGTACGCTATGCGTGCTGTAGCTTCCTCTCTCTTCCGTGTCATTCGTTTTCCCCATCAAGGGAAAATTGTCACGGTCGATCAACTCTCGTTTTTCGCATCCTCTTCTGAGGGAAACGTACCCTTCGTTGAGCATACCTCAATGTCATATGAAAATGTGGGAGCTGGTCTCTTTAAAGAACCCGCCCTTATGGGTGTTTTTTCCCTACCACCTCCCAACCTCACCTCGATCTCGATGATCTCGGTTCATTCTGACCCCTGGATCCTCCCATCCACCGACTAGATAGAACCTTGGGGCGAGGAGATGCCATTGAGCCCAGCCGAGCTCAACTACATTGAAATTGTCGCTGCATCGACTTCTTATGCAGAACCCACCGTCTCGAGTGGGGCGCTTGACTCAGATATTTTTCCCCCTTGGGCAGGAGAACACACCTCTTCGGATCCATTGAAGGAAACATTTCCTTCCGATGAGGCAATTATAGAGACAATGTCTCTGGATGAACGACCGTGGTTCTCTCTTCACCACCGTTCTTCCTTTCTCCCAACCTCTTAGGAAACTTTACTGTGTCTCGCGCGGTTTGCCTCTTGTGTCCCTTCCCAACCCCTTCAGACACCCATTCAAGTTCATCAACGTCAGAAGGCAACTTAGGGAACATTACGCAAACTCAACCGATCGACATCTCTGTCAAACCAGGGATCGTCGAGGATATTTTCATTGGAGTGACGTGCACTCCGGAGGAGATTCAAGTTTACATTGCTCTTTTTTGCGAATTTCGCGATGTTTTTGCGTGGTCTTATGAAGAAATGCCCGGCATTGATCCGTCTATAGTCGTGCATGAGATACCAACGTATCCCGGAGCCAAACCTGTCCGACAGCGTTTGCGCCCCGTGCACCCCCGCAAGGCGGCAGCCATCAAGGCAGAGGTGGAAAAGCTTCTCAAAGTGGGATTCATCTACCCCATCCCTCTGACAGAATGGGTTTCAAACATTGTCCCTGTCGATAAAAAGCAGGGCACCATTCGCGTCTGCGTTGACTACCGTGATATCAACCGAGCATGTCCAAAGGACAACTACCCCACTCCATTTATTGACCAACTCATCGACGAATGTGCGGGTAGCGAGATTTATTCGTTCATGGACGGTTTTTCTGGCTACAACCAGATCAACATTGCTCCGGCAGATCAACACAAGACCGCCTTCATCTGTCCCTGGGGCACCTTTGCTTATAAAAAGCTCCCCTTCGGCCTCAAAAATGCCGGTGCTACTTTTCAGCGTGCGATGTCGTATGCTTTTCATGATATAAGGCACATTGTACAGCCGTATCTGGGTGACCTCCCTGCTCATTCAGCTAAATGTGCAGATCATCCATCGCACCTTCGTGAAATTTTTCTCCGTTGTAGACACTATAATATTCGTTTAAATCCACATAAATGTGTCTTCTGCGTGGAATCTGGCCGACTACTCGGGTTTATCGTCTCCCGAGAGGGCATCCGTCTGGATCCTCTAAAAGTCGAAGTGATCGTGAATCTTCCTCCCCCTGCAACTTTGCGGCAATTATAGAGTCTGCAGGGAAAAGCAAATTTTCTAAGGCGATTCATACCAAACTATGCCGAAGTGGCAAAGGGATTTACCCGGTTACTGAAGCGTGACACCCCATTCCGATGGATGCCATAGCTGAGGAGTCGTTTGCTCATCTTAAAACACTCCTGGTCTCCGCCCCTTTGTTGTAGCCTCCAGATTACCACCGTGATTATACGCTCTATTTGGCTGCTGCTGATACTACTATCGGCATGGTTTTGGTTCAAGACGACGACCATGGCATCGAGAATGTCATCTATTATCTTAGCCGCAACTTATTAGACACGGAAACTCGGTATGCATATGTCGAGAAGTTGGCCCTCGCCGCAGTTTGCGCCGTCCAACGATTCCGCCACTACATTCTGTTGCGCACTACTACAGTGATTTCAGACTGCAACCCCATGACATATATTCTCTCACGACAATTACTGGGGGGCAAGTACTCAAAGTGGATCGTGATCCTCCAAGAGTTCGACTTGGAATTTACTGTAGCCAAGTCCAAGAAATCGGTGGTTTTTGCTGAACTGCTATGCTCTTTTCCATCCGCCGCTGCTTCCTCGCAGATCGAGGAATCAATTCCAGATGAAACTCTATTCCTGATCAGCACCCTCGATCCATGGTATGGGGACATCATCGTCTATTTACAGACATCCTCCTTCCACCTCGAGACTTCGAAAGACGCTCGCCGGCGGATTCGTCACCAAGCTCAACCTTATCGCATAATTGGGGACACCCTATACCGTCTTGGAGTTGATTCAGTTCTTCGTCGGTGTCTCACCTTCGAAGAAGAAGAAAGAGTTCTAAATGACTGCCACTCCGGCGCTTGTGGCGGTCACATGTCTAGATATGCTACCGCACAAAAAATCCTTCGCATTGGTTACTTCTGGCCTTCCATATTTAAAGACTGCATTCTTGCCGTCCGCTCATGCCATGAATGCCAGATCTACCAGCGGAAGATGCGTGCTCCTGCTGCACCTCTACACCCCGTGGTGACTGTTGGCCCCTTTGCTAAGTGGGGCATCGATTATGTGACATGTAACCCTCGCTCGGCCGGGGGGCACGGTTATATCATCGTTGCTGTCGATTACTTTACAAAATGGGCCGAGGCGATGCCTACATTGTCTGAAGATGGTCACACGGTGGCGCAGTTTATTTTCAATCATGTTATCGCTCGGTTTGGAGTTCCACAAGCCATTGTCACCGATCACGAAAAGCATTTCCGTAATCACATGATGGTCGAATTAACAACCCAACTTGGACTTAGGCATGATAGTTCATCTCCATACTATCCTCAGGCCAACGGTCAGGTTGAAGCCGTGAACCCTTCCAATTGAGTGCGAGATTCCTTCGCTAAAATTAGCCATCGAGTTACTTCCCGAGACTACCCCTGCAGAAGAGCGGCTTCTCTACCTGGAAAGAATAGATGAGACATGTCGTCTAGCCTCCCTTGCTATAGAAGCTCAAAAGAAGCGAGTGAAAACTCACTTCGACAACTCAGTTAATCCTCGCTCTTTCATTGAAGGTGACTTGGTCCTGCTCTACGATCAGGCTAGTGATAAGCTAGGAGCAGGCAAACTCGAGCCAATGTGGCACGGGCCCTACATTGTAAGAAGAGTACTACAAAAATGTGCCTACAAGCTGATCGATTACGAAGGAAATCCCCTGGACCGGCCCCGTAATCGGCTATATCTTAAAAAGTATTACGCCTGAGTCCAGGCACTCTCTCATTTATTTTTACATGCATATGCTTTTTTCAAGTATGTTTTGTGTGTGTGCGTGTTTGTTTTGGTTTTTGTCTTAGTGAGCCAGCGTGATCGCTGCTTATTGTGTCTTTTGCTTCTGAACAGATGTCTGGATCACCTTACGTTGGTTTCGCTAATGGTGCTTCCCGCAGCACTCGCAATCTGTCGTCTGCGGCATGGGTGATCTACGTTCCTCATGGTAAGTTGGTAGACATTCAAGGTGTGTGTCTAGGTTGCACGACAAACAATGTAGCTGAATATAGCGTTGTAATTGAACTATTGGCCGAGGCGATTAACCTCGGAATCCGCTCGTTGCTTGTAAACTTGGATTCAAAGCTTGTGGTTCACCAACTCAATGGGCAATATTCCGTCAGAGACCATCGCATATTAAGGTTGTATTTACGTGTTAAGTTATTGGAAAGAAATTTTGATTACATTACTTATCATCACATTCCAA
>APFE030215746.1:43672-95423 GCA_000404065.3 Pinus taeda
ATAATATTTATCTAGTAAAACCCCAAATCTAGCGAAAAACCCAACCCAATGATATCTCATTATCATTGGCCAAAACCCTGGCCAATCTAGCCAAGTGAGCCTTCGCCACTCACCTCCAGGCCTACATTACAATGAAGTGTTCCTTACCTTTTATAGGCTCCATTACATGCAATACCACATACCATAATACCATGGATACACTATACCATGTGCCCAAAACCACTACTATTTAACCAAGTCAACCTTGACTCAAAACCTGAGTCAATTTTACCTAACACTTTTCGAGATCTCCAAAAAGTTTTAGACAATAATTCCAAGGTATTTGAGACTACCAAAGGCCTCCCACCTATTTGTGATCATGACCATGTTGTTCATGTGATTTCAGGAAGTGTTCCCCCAAACATCAGGCCTTACGGATATCCATATGCCCAAAAGAGTGAAATTGAACATATGGTTGCAAAAATGCTAGAGGTTGGTATAATTCAACCTAGTCAAATTTATTTCTCTACTCCAGTAGTATTGGTACACAAGAAGGATGGATCATGGTGCATGTTTTTGAATTATAGGGAGATCAATACACTCACTATTAAAGATAAATTTCCCATTCTTGTCATTGATGAATTAGATGGAGAAATTTACTTCACCAAGTTGGATCTTCGTTCAGGTATCCTCAAATTAGAATAAAGACTAAAGACATTCCAAAAAGAGAATTTAGAATTCACGAGGGTCATTATGAATTTTTGGTCATGCCTTTTGGACTTACCATTGCACCATCTACATTTCAAGGTTTAATGAATTCCTTTTTCAAACCCTTAGAAAATTCATGTTACTACCTTTTGATGATATACTAATCCACAACAAGTCTTGGAAGGATCATGTTCAACATGTTGATAGGGTTCTCAAACTATTGGAGGAGAAACAATTATATGCAAAAACCTCAAATTTTTCTTTGGAGTACAAGAGGTAGAATATCTCGGTCATATTATATCTCATGAAGGTGTTAAGGTAGACCCTAGAAAAATTAAAGCCATTAAGGAATGAAAAATCCTCACATCCATAAAGCATCTGCAAGGATTTCTCACGTTGACAGGGTATTATCGCAAGTTTGCTAAGAATTATGGGAGAATAGGAGCACCTATAACAACATTACTAAAGAAAGATGCATTTTCTTGGACTCTAGAAGCAACGAAGGCCTTTGAACATATTAAACGAGCAATGTGCCAAGCACCGATCTTAGCTATTTCAGAATTCCAAGAAACCTTTATTGTGGAATGTGATGCCTCGGGAAATGGAATTGGTGCTATTTTAATGCAAGAAGAAAGACCCATTACTTTCGAAATTCATCCAATCAAAGGAAAGTATTTACACAGATCTATTTATGAGAAGGAAATGTTGGAAATACTACATGCACTTAAGAAATGACGACCTTACCTAATGGGAAGAAACTTCAAGGTAAGAATGGAACATGATATTCTTAAATAGTTTTTAGAACAAAGTCTATCTTTAGGAGAGAAACCAAAATGGGCCACAAATATGTTGGGTTATGAATTTGAAATCATCTACAAAAAAGGGAAGAAAAATGTTGTTGCAGATGCACTCTCAAGAAAGAATGAGGATGTGGAAGCATTGTTTTGTGCCATTTCTATTATCCAACCAGATTTGATAAATGAAGCAAGGGATGAATGGAAGAATAATGAATAAGTATGGGCATTCATTCAAAATTTGTAGCAAGATCCCAGTACATATGATACATTTAGTTGGAAAAATGATTCACTATGCTACAATGATCGCTTATACCTCTGTAAGAATTCCCAACTCAAACAAAAGATTCTTTTGGAATTGCACACCTCTCCCTTAGGAGGGCACTTGGGAGTTTTTAAAAATTACCACAGGTTTAAGAAATATTTTTTTTGGGATGACCTTAAATATGATACTCAAAAGTTTGTGGTAGAATGTTTGGCTTTCCAACAAAATGAAGTTGAGAAAATTAAGACCCTAGGTTTCTTACAACCTTTATCCATTCCAAGTCAACATTGGGAGGAGGTTTCAATGGATTTTATCATAGATTTACCCAAGTCCGAAGGAAATAATGTCATCATGGTGGTAGTTGCTAGACTTACCAAGTATGCACAATTCTGTGCATTATCTCATCCATTTAAAGCCAGTGTAGTTGCTACTGCATTTATGAAAACAATTCGAAAGCTACATGGAAACCAAAAGATTATTATAAGCGACAAAGATCCCATTTTCATTGGAAAATTTTTGACAAAATTATTTTCTTATCTAGGTACTCAGTTAGCTCATAGATCATCTTATCATCCTCAATTTGATTGCCAAACTGAGATAGTGAACAAATGTTTGGAAGGATATCTTTGTTTCTTTGTATATGATAAACAGACACAATGGGTGAAGTGGTTGCCTCTATTTGAATGGTGGCATAACACTTCCTTCCATGCCGCATCAAAAATGACCCCATTTATGACACGTTATGGATATCGTCCATCGTCCATCACATCATCTTTAACAGAAAATTCTAAGGTTCAAGCAATGGAATATCACATCAAGCATCAACATCAAGTTCTAAAACTCTTAAAGGAAAACCTCACTTTGGCACATACGAGAATGAAACAACATGCATATCAACATCACAGCGAAAGAAGTTTTGATGTAGGTGACTGGATATTTCTATGACTACAACCATACAAACAAATGTCCCTTGAGCAAGCTAAGAAGGATGATAAATTATCACCAAAGTATTATGGTCTGTACAAGGTGTTACAAAAAATTGGTACTATGGCATACAAATTGGAGCTTCATGCATCTTCTTGAGTGCACCCCGTTTTCCATGTTTCATGCTTAAAGAAGGTTATAGGTGAGAAGATCCCAGTTCAAACAATATTTCCAGCACTTGACGAGGAAGGAAAAATCATATTGGATCCTGAAGCAGTCATAGAAACAAGAAATTTACAACTACGAAATCGATCAATTTTAGAGTATCTCATCAAGTGGAAGAACTTACCAACTGAAGGTTCCACATGGGAGGATGAGAAATTTACACAAAAGCATCCAGAACTACTCAAGCGTTGAGGACAACAATTTTTGAAGGAGAGGGACATGTTAGGTCCCTACACTACTAGTGTAACCACTTATTATTATTAGTGCAACCCTCTTATTATATTATTATGCCCATGTAGTCCCCATGTTGTTATTATTGTGCCCCATAGAAGCCCACTATTGTTAGTGTTGTGCCCCCAAAATATTATTGTTATGTAGGATCTTATTGTATTGGGACCCCTTAGACTCTTATATATACAAAGGAGGTCTTGTCATTTGTATCATCCAAGAATTGTTCATTTGTGTAATTTAAAAGAGGTTGTCCCCTCGAAGAGGCTGATTTCTAAGTCGTTGATCTATATTTTCTTCTATTTTGGGAGCTGGTTGCATAACATCCTCCATTTATCCCTTACGGGTAGCCTAGCTCGCTAAAGCCCCTGCCAAGTCATAGGCCCTCTATCATGAGGTGAAGGTCCAATTCTCCTTGGGTCTATGAGGGTTAGGCCTTGATAGTTGGTTTGAATGGGTATGAGGCTCCTTTGGGTGGGCCCACCTGCTTATGGGTGTTACAAAGAAAATAAAATCTAGATCCTCCAATTGTAGATCCGAGTAGAGGTCAAATGGACCATTTTATAGTCTAGTATGGGGAACTACATCATGCTTGAGTGAGTGTAATTTTAGTTGTTCCCAAGGGTACATCATATTACCTAGTATGGGGCAGTTGTGTCAGGAGTCATTGATTATAACGTTGGTTGTGCTGAAAGGTGTATCATATAGTCCAGTAGGGGAAAATGTCTTTCAATTGGGTGTAACATTATTTGTATCCAAATTCACGTTTTACATTTCAGTATGGGGATGTGTTATAAGTGTATTCATTAATGAGTGTAATGTTGGTGTTATTTTTACTTTTCATATTAAATATATATAGAGAGAGAGATATCTAACTTAACTTATTAATCCCAAATTTATCAAGTAGCAGAAGTTAATCCCAGATTTATCAAGTAGTATTATGTATGAAATTATTTTATGTGTAAATTTTTAAACAATTGTTTTTACTTCATCAAAAGGGCTTACATGTCCACGGATTTGATTCCTCTTCTTCATTAAGATGAAGATGAAATTAAGATAGATCTAGATTGATTATATATCATTTTTAAAGAGAGAGAGATGGATGGAAACCTATTGTAAGAGGTCTAGAGCGTGTTCATGATGGTTGAAGACCACTCGAAAAGGAAATCAGTGACCATCGCATATCGGTTCCTTATGTATCATTATGTTCTCTTTGGAGACTAATAATTTTCTTGTGTGCTAGCTAGAAAGATAGAATTTATTTAAGAATTTGTGATTTTACGAATAGTAATCCCTTATGGTAGTTTTCATTTTCTAAACTAAGTAAGTCATATGTTTAAGTTCTAATACATTCAACTCATGGAAGTTGGTTTAGCAGTACATAATTTTACTTTAAAAACTATTTTTCTTGGTTTTGGTTGCAGACATTACGATGTGCAGGCGTTATTGTAAAAGAACTAATGGTAATTAGTCATGAGTGTGCTGGAGTAATTGAGGAGATTGGCACTGACATGAAATACTTCGTTCTTGGTGACTGTGTAGCTTTGGAGCCTGGAATATCATGTTGGAAATGTGAGCAATGTAAACAAGATTCCTACAATTTGGGTCCTTATATGAAGTTCTTTGTAACACCTGTCGTGCATGGTTCCTTGGCCAATCCTGTCTGTACTTCCATCCCTTTTCCTCTCTTACATAAGGGCCTTTTTTCTCTTACATAGGAGTAACTATAGGAAACAAAGAAGTTTGGTTTATATCTACCTCTCTGTGAATCCAATATAATGAATGTCTTTATATCATCCAGATTCCATATTTTTCTTAGATGTGTGCAAACATGGTCTCATGATATATTTGGAAAGATGGAAAAACATGATTTGTCAAATCATTTGCGATTTAACAAGTCATCAAGAGTCTTTGATTTGTATATCTAATGTATTGTGATGAATCTTTAGTCACTAAATGCTATATACCATAATTCAGGTTCACACTATCAAATGCACTTGGTAGCTTGGTTGTAATGTTTCTATAGAATGTTAAATAAGTAATATGTAGATGGTCCATATCATCAAGCAACCCCATTTGCGTAGGTAGTTTTGCATTCCTTGGTTGTTGATCGAAACAATATATTGTTGGTGGAAAACTATGTACTTGACATGGGAAAATGTGACTTAAGCTATGACGTTCGAGATCAAGCACATATGCTCAAAAATATTTTAGAACCTTATTTATCTATTGTTGGTTTTGGTGAAGGAATCAAGCTCCATAAACTTCCAAAGAAGGAAAACACCTTATATTACGTGATTTATCTAGGTCTAAGGCTATTGAATCAAAAAATATCAAGGAAAATCTATAAAGCATGATGTTGGTGAAACATCCCTTCACAATAGGAGCTTCATGCAAACATGTGCCTTGCACTTGCAAAACATGTTCTTCTTTTTCCAAAGCGAACTACATTATTGCATCCACCAAGAAATTCTTGGGTTTTCTTGCTTGGTTCCCATTCTCACATTGTCCAAGACATAACTCCAAGTTATAGACCTTTACCAAAACCAAGTAGTCTGTGCTAGGTTCACATCCATTAGACCAATGAGGTTAGAAAACCTACTATATTAAAAGGCAAGGATAAGGACAATGATCAAGATAGTTCCATTGATATAAATGATAATACATATTTGTCCTCCGATGGATCCTTTTCGTGAAGGAATTTTGCAGGGCTTTGAAAGTGGATCTGATCAAGAGATTGATCAATCAAATGTTAGTGAAGGCTCAAACCTTGAAATTATGTGCAAGGCTAGGTTAAGACATTCACCAACCAACTTAACTATAAAATATTTTGTGAAGTTGAAATATTTTGAGTCAAATGATAAATCAAGTAAAGATGTAGAAGGAAAGAGAAAATATGAGGACAAAATACATGTCGAACCACTAATCTCTTTATCATATGTTGATCACTATGATCCGTCTACAGTTTTTTACAGTATAATGTTGATGACATGATGAATTAGAGTCATGGCTATAGGGCCAAACTTTTGTGTCCCTGGCCCTTTTTCAACTGCAAAATAATCTATAATGTCTAGATATGCCAACCTGTCTATAGGAACCGTGGATAGAGATCTAAGGAAGTATACACTTTTAGATTTCACAAATAGCGATGGTATGAATGTCATGTATGAATTCTCTAATGAACAGTCAATTTATTCACCATTGATAGTTTGTGTTCGTCTTTTTTCTATAATCGTTCAACAAATGTAATTTTTAACATTGTTATCAAAGGTGATGAGTCAATAGAGTCTTCTGCGGAAACTGGAGCACCAATGATAAAAGTATATGATCAGTAAGCTTCTGACCTTGAAGTCTATTGGAAAATATTTAGTTTCAAGCTATAGTTCACGGATATTTTGATGTAGGTATTTAAATATATGGATTCCCCCTTCAACACACATACACACATTCTCACTCTCTTCTCCATGTTTCCACATAATATTGTTGCATATATGGATTTGTTTTTTTTTGTTAAATCTTTTATTGTGTTGCAGTCTTCTTAAGCTTGGGCTAGGGCTAACGTGTAAAATCTAGATTGTATTGCAAACCTGTGGTTTCATTAGAATCACCAAAAAGCATTTCTATGCAAGAGATTCTCCATCTTGTTCTAGGTCAAAGAATAAAGGTAGAGTTGTGTGTTTCCTTTCATAATCAGTTAGTACCTCTCAAGTTGGGTGTTTATTGCAATAAGAGATGTTATTCCATTAGATTGAGGCCTGAAATACGGGCCTTGTTGAGACCACTTTCGATGAATTCATTTACATTTACATCTAAGGAATCTCATATGTCAAGCATACTATAAAATTCTCACGGGTGAAATTAAAGTTGGCATGTAAAGATAATTTATCTATGTATTCTTATACTACTACATAGTTTATCTATGAATTGTTATACTACTAATTGTAGAGTGGAACCTTATGTGCCTAAACTCTATCTAGTGATAGTAGCCTTTTTATTTTATGGTGATTGAAAATTGAGAATTTTTTGAATTGTGACAAAAAGGATTCAAAGCTACTTAGTTTCTAATAATTCCTTTAATTCTAGGTGCACATTTGTAGGACATTTTCAAATGCCCTCTCATGTAAATGATGTCCAACTTTAGCATAATGATCGACTCATTTTTGTTGCTAGAACTATTGTATCTAGAATTATCAACAAATTTCGTGTTTATGTGGTATTTGTAACAATCCCAACTTTTACATCATTCATGGATCAATATGGTGGGCATGGAAATGTTCAAGGCCTATGTCAAAGGTTTAGCAATGAGACAATTTCAGGTTGCATACCTTATTTGATCACAATCACTGCAGAAGGTTGTTATAGTGTTTCAGAATTGTGTGTACTAGTCAAAGTGAACTGTGAAGATGTAGTGTTGGGGATGAATCTTTTGAAGAGATTAGTTGAAGTTTTGACCGAAAGTCAAAGTTAATAATTAAGCATTGTATATGACGACATGTATAGTGCTAAATTTTGATGTGAGAAGTTATTCTTAGTGAGGAATGGGAAATAGGATGATGATGTGGTTGTATTCCTGTGATCGCTTCTTTTGGTATATTTGAAAATTCCTACCCCCTTGATTGGAGAGAGCCCGGAAAGATAAAAATGCTTGTTTTTTTTATCCACTCACATGTTGACCATTGAAAGTGAGCGACGTTAATTAACTTCCCTACATTATAAGAGTGATTTGATTTTATTTATAGTGTTTTGCTTTTTAGTTTGAGGTTTACACTTCCCATTGATCATATGAGTTTCCATCATAAGAAAGGCTTGTAACTTAATCTAGGTAAATTTATACGAAACAAACTAGTTGAAAAGATGCAATGTTCAAGTATCGAGGACATTTTTGTTGATAGGGTGAGCGAGAATAATTTACAAAGGTGTAACTGATTTTATGTGATGATGTAATCATAATTTACATGACTTGGTATTTCTTGCACCATATTAAGATGGCATACACACTTCAATAAATTGAGACATCCTTCATGGAAATATTATGTGTCTTTCTTCATGATAATCAAGGTGACCATGATATGGGCTCTAAAAATTAGGTTGGGTATGGGAAAGAAACAAGTGGTCTCAATGATAATTTGGGTTTCTACCTACTTTATAGAGAGGACTTAACATCCTTTTGGGCAAACTTGTCATTCCCTGTACAAACAGATCACGTTTGGTGTTTGAATTGGTGAAGCTCAAGGCTTAAACTCTATCACATGGAAATTCCTTCCAATTCATGATTAACTATAGAATATGATGATATTGATTGAGTTATATAGACATCTGATTTTGTTCTCTATTTAGTTTGATAGAAAATCTTCATTAGGTTTTTTAAAATATTCTATATTAGCTCATATTTCTCTACATGCATTCATAATAACTTGTTACGTCACCCTTTATTCCTTGGAATATCTAGATGGAGGGGGGCTGAAATTGCAGCTACAATAATTGTTGGTAAACCTAAGTGACTCAACCAAACTTGTCATCTATGGCCTCCTTATGAGCAATATACATTGGGAAGATGGTTTGGCCAATTGAGTAAGGTTGTGTTTCTCTCATATGTAGTGTCTAGGTTGGAGGTTGAAGCCTTATGGTGCAATATGATTTTTGGTTACCAATCTCTATAAATTCCTTAATTTTGATGGATCTATGAATGTGATAATTGAATGATCTTCATTCCTTGACTAGATAAGAAATATTCCAATGGTACACATTCATAACCATGTCTTCATTCTCAAGTTCTGTCACACATAAAAGAGATTAAATCGTCAACACTATTAAAGAATTACTTTGGATAAATAGCTTTGGAAATGTCTTTTTATCAACCATAAGAACAAAGAATTACTTTGGATAAATAGCTTTGGAAATGTCTTTTTATCAACCATAAGAGCACTAAGAAATATCTTTCTTGAACATTAAATTTTTAATTTAGCTAGTGTGCCCTAGCTTGATTAAAATTGATAATGTATTGTTTTAAAAAACATTGACAATGAGCTTGGCCAATTGTAAGTGACTTGGAGCTTGTTCATGATTTTTGAATTGCATTGATAAAGGAATTCAATAACCACCTCGTGCTTGAATGAGATAATTGTAATTTACAAAAAAATAAAATTTATTTTTAATAATTATATATATAATGAAAATATAAAAAAATCAATATTACTTCACCAAAAATAATATGCAGGTTAATAATAGAGAAAATATATATTATAAATGTATTTAAAAAAAAATGGAAAACAAATTTGATTTTACTGAGAAAGGTCAAAATGAGATGTGAAATTTCAGGCCTCGCGTTGGTAATGTTAAACCCATTTTTTCTGATCTACATATTAAATGATGGTGTGTCCTCTGCCCTCATTGAATTCAAGAATGGACTGTCCTTTACTGTCTGAAATCATAAAGGAATGCATTGAACCAGGATTTTACTGTCTGAAATCATAAAGGAATGCATTGAACCAGGATTTTAATTTTCCCATTCACATTTGGAACCAAGAATTGGAGATAATTTTATCCGGTTTCACTCCCCCTGCTTGCTAGCTGTTGAGTACGAAGGATTGTAGGCGACGTCAAGTCAAGTTTCTTCGACAAGTACGAATACTAATTCCCGTTGGCTCTCGAACAGGCCTGGAATTTGACGTCTCACAGGACGTATTTCACATTTCAGAACGTATTTGACCGGTGATGAAAAATATTCCCCGTCAAGTTTGACGGACTTTGTAAACCAGCGAACCGTCAAAATGACGTGCAGTTTAGAATTGAAGCCGTCAAAATCTATAATAAGGTATATCCTTTCCACCTAAATTTTCGTGAATTATATATATCAATAAATAAGTTTCAATGGGAAAGGTCTTGAGTCTCCACTGGAAAATACTGACGGAATGTGCCTTAATATTGTTTGCACGCAATGGCAGTAATTCTAATTTATTATTTCCGATTCGCATTGAATGTTGTAGGATTTCAAATTAGGTATTGCGCCCAAGATTTCAAATTCGGTATTGCCGCCAGGATTTCAAAATCAAGTTGTGCGCCTAATTTTTGAAATGAAATCCTCTTCCATTCGACCATCGAGATTCGATTCGAAAAAGCTTGTCCTTCGTTACATTCTAAATGTTCGCAGAGAGAAACCTTATGGTTGTGAGCAACAATGACAGAAAACTACACATTTGCAGCTCTCTTGCTCGTTCTAATGGTAATGGTGGGCACAGCAGAAGTCCCAGAGGTGAAGGCAGAAACACCGAGTCCAACAATGGAGGTTTCCGCTGCTTCATTGCCTTTCCTCCAATCTCTATTTGCCACTCTCATCGCCTCCTTCATTCCCTTTCTAGCCTGTTGAAAAAGTAATAACAACAATCATATGGCTGGCCTCTGCTCTTCACGCTGCAGTTAATTTCGGGCAATACCCATACGCAGGATACATGCCAAATCAGCCCACCATCAGCAGAAGGTTAATCCCGGAAGAAGGGTCTGAAGAATTCTCAGAGCTGGTGCAGAATCCGGACTTGTGTTTGCTGAGAATAATAAGCAACCAATTTCAAACGACATTGGGCATAGCGTTGATAGAAATTCTATCCACGCACTCCACAGACGAGGTATATCTAGGACAGAGAGCCACGAGTGAATGGAGCGGGATGAACATGCAACAGAAGCTTTTGAACGGTTCGGTATGAAGCTAAAAGAGATTGAGAAAAATATAAGAGAGTGAAACCAAGATGCAGCAGAAAAGTTGAAGAACAGGTGTGGTCCTGATCAGGTTCCTTATACTTTGCTTATCCAAAAACTTCGGGAGGACTCACTGGTAAAGGAATTCCCAATAGCGTTTCTATTTAGTTTCTACTTGCATGGCATTAATATGCATCAAATTCCTTACTGGAATTTCAAAGAGTCATCTTTATTTAGTTTGTACTTTATGTATTTAGAAAATTCAGATACGATTTCTTTTTTAAATCTTAATAAATTTCAAAAACATTTCACCTCAAAAACTTATCTTCTTATTTTCTAGTTCATAATATATTTGAACTTAAAACACTCTATCAATTTCATATTAAAAGATGACACTACTTCTTGATATTATATATCGATTTCTTTTTTAAATCTTAATAAATTTCAAAAACATTTCACCTCAAAAACTTATCTTCTTATTTTCTAGTTCATAATATATTTGAACTTAAAACACTCTATCAATCTCATATTAAAAGATGACACTACTTCTTGATATTATATATCAAAGACATATGCATCTTCCTTTTATTATTAAGATTATTGGAATGTTTTATTTATAATAAATATTTATTTTCAATTATTTTATATGTAATTGATATTAAAATAGAAGTGGAATATTTTATAATAGATAGATGGGAAATCTATCTATTTAATAGGAATATTAACTAAGTTCTTATTCTTTTTCCTTAGTTAAAAGTTCCTTCATGACTAATGGTTCCTATGGCTATATTTTTTGTTGACCTAATTTCATTAATCAAAGTTCTTATTAGTTGCAGTTTCTTTATCAAAGCGCTCATATCTATTACAGTTCTCCATCCTTTTGTTAGTTAGAGTTCTTAATCAAGAAAATCCTTAGAACTATGATCAACATGAATTTTAACTAATCGATTAGGGAACAAGACAATAGTAGTTCATTGGTCATAGTTCCTTGGTCAAAGGTATTTCTCTTGGAAAGTTCCTTGGGAGTATCACTAGCATGACTTCTCAATAAAAGGAACTCAAAGAGAAGGCACAGAGATATAGGCTTGGTCAAAGTTATTCTTTGTTGAATCTGTTTTTCCAATAGGAACACTCATCAACATTTGACCAAAAAATATTTGTTAGAGTCCTTAGCCAACGAGAATTTTGACTAGGGAATTATGGAGGGACTATGAACTTTAATGAAAAATAACTTTGTTTATTAGAGTTTTCTTGGTCCTAGTTCTGGGTCATGAAAATTCTTTGGAACTATAACTGATGGAAGCTCTAACTTACATTAATGCTATTACTAGAGGATTAAATTTTAATTGTGTTTGTTAGATATAGTTGTGATATTCTCTCAACTTATCTTCCTAAGTATGGAAAACTTGGATCTCACCACAATTTAAAAAACCTTATATAAACCTATTGTATTTGTACCAATTTTAGATCAGAGCAACTTATCGAAACATAAAGAGTAACTTAGGAAAAAACAAGGCATTCTCGGAGGGACATTAATGAAAGTTGAGATGCAAGAGTAGTTGAAAAAGATGTTCTAAATACAAAGAGGTTGACACTCACAAATTTGCCTGGAAAGTAAAATGAAGGGCATGAAAAATGCAAAAACGTCATCAAATTTTCATTTGACAGGCAGATGAGATTTGAAATTCCAGGCCTGCTCTCGAATCTTCGATCACCTTAAAAGTGGTGTCAAGTTACAATTGACGACCGTACGCACGTTTTTCTGTTTTCTAGCAGTAAGAGATTGCTTATTATGCCTGCGGGTATAACGTATTGGATAATGGGTCGTAAAATATACCCATGGTTTAGCTTCTTTCAGACTTCAGATGTCTCGCCGCAAAATAAAATTTTCACATATTTAAATATTTAAAAAATATATATAAAATAAAAAATCTAAATAAGATAAAATGTTAATAGGAAAACTTTTTAGATAAAAATCAAGTGAGAATTTTTAAATTAATTTTTCTAAAAATTAAATGATTTTACTTTAGCAAAGTCTTTCTCTCAAAATTATATAAGAGAATATTTGGCAAAAGATTAAATTGAGAGCATTGCTATATTTTGAACAATAATATTTAAATTATGATATTAATTGATTACTATATTAAAAACCAATATTATCAAGTAAGTCCTAGTTTTTCAAAAAAATAATATTTAAATAATGATATTATTTTATTAATTTATTAAAATAATTAATAGATAACCGCTATATAAATAACTAATTTTTGAAAAATAATATTTAAATAATCATATTAATCTTTTAATCTATTAAAATATTTCTTTATACAAAAAAATATATCATATAAAGAAAATAATAGATATTTAAAATTTTATTATAATACTCTTTCCAAAAGAAAAATCACTAAAAAACAAAGCTATATTCAAAATATAATTTATTAAAAATAATCAAAATATAATTTATTAAAAAATAAAGTTATATTCAAAATAAATAAATAATATCTTTATATTATTTAAAACAAAACTATACCAAATGTTTTGGAAGTATCTAGAACATTAACTTTATATAACCATAAAATTAAACAATGCTCTAGATAAAATAATTTCAATGGAAAACAATACCATGTTCAAAAGAATTCAAAGTTCTAAAAACATTGATTTATATAAAAATAAAAATGATTAAAAATAAATAAAATGTTTTACAAATTATGATTATAGAAATTATAACACATGAACAAGCTTACATAGTAGCTAGTTCCTTTTAGTTAAAACATAGCTAAATTGAAATAAAAAACAATAAAGACATAAATATTTCATCAATTATATTAGTTTCTATTGTATTTTCTCTTCTTGCATAAGCTATGATAACACTTAACTCACTCATATGGAAAATTAATTTTAATGCCACTACAAATATACATCCCATCATCAATCTCGAAGTGAATGTAAAATTGAAAGTGAGATATAACAAGAGCTTCAACATAATGAATACTCTCTGCAATTGCTATATATATGTAACCCATGTACCAAGAGCTTGAATTGATATAATACTTTGAAAAGATACTTCATATTCTCTTTATTGTTCAATTAGTTAATCTATTTTAGATACCATTATCTTTTATAGAGGTGGTTATAGTTAGGGATCTTCCATTTATCATAAGGAACTTACTAGCTTTTAAAGCCTGTTATAAATCTCTTCTCATTTCACGAAACATATTTATTATTATATATATATATATATATAAAGAAAGATGTTTTACCTGGTATAGATTAAGAGATACATCTCCACAAACACTTTAAATGAACATTTACATTAATTGTTAAATATTAAAAAGTTAATTAACATTTTGTAAGTTCAATTTTATAATTATTTTTAATCTTATTTCAAAATCATATTTTAATTTATCTTTATTTTTTTAAATCATGTTTTTCCTTATTTGGTATTAAACCAATATGATAATGACAAATGGGATGTGAAAAAATTTAAAAAGGTATTTTGATTTTTTACAATTTTATTTTCATGTTTAAAAATTATCATAAATATTTCAACATCAATATAAATTTGTTAACTCTTCAAAATGTACTAAAAATATTTTACTTGTTGATTGTCTAAAAAGTATTCAAAATATTTCATGAACATCATAGTTTTGTTGAGTTCAAAAATTAAGAATGTTAGTAGCATGACACATATCTTAAAATCTAGATTTAATTCTAATTCTAATTGGATATTGTTGGATATTATAAGAGAAAATATTTTTGATCTTCCAATTTTTTAGATTCACAAAAGTGACAAACATATTTATGTGAATATGTTTTGGGAATTAATTCATTTCTTAACATGTTTAATTTCTTTTTTTTTCCTCTTCACACTAATTAAGACAAGGAGTTACTTATGATTTTAGAAATTTGGGTTAATCTCATCATTATAATATCTTAGTTTTATTTTTCTTCATAATTCTTTATCACCCCACAACTTTTCATTAAATATTATGTCATTTTAGCTTGAGCAAAAAGTGACCTTGAATAAAGTGAAAAATAATTTTAAGAAATCTCTTACTTTCATAGTGTTTATCCATATATATAATATAAGTAATCAAATCCATAATTTTAATAAAAGAAACTTGTCTAGTTTTATAATAAATTAAGATTTATTAAATAAAAATCTTTCATTAATTTTTTTTATATTGATTAGAAAGATAATTATATATTTTTTTCCAACCTATAATTTACTAGCTTAAATATAATTTACAAAAATTGTAAATTTAGCCTTTATAAATTTATTTATATTAATTAAAAATAAATAATTTACAAAATTTGTAAATAAACCTTTTATAAAAATTATAACTTTTTATACATTTATTTTATTAATTAAAAATAAATTTAAAGTAAGCACTGTATCTCACCTAATAATAACATCTTTTTAATTGTAATTCTTATATTTTAGTTTTTGGAAAGAGTTAATATTTAATGTAATTAATCATTATTTATAAGTGTGATAGGGCATAGTTCAAGTATTATCAAATATTATGAATTTTAAATAATTCAAGTTATTTGTAACTATGATGTGATGATGCTAAGACTAAAGTTATTTGAAACAAAATTCCATGATAACCTTGGACATTGATAGTGTTTGTTTTTATGGCCAAGATAAGAGATATTTTTGGAACAAAACTCCCATTATAACCTTGGGATATTGATGCTATTTGTTTTAAGGAGAACTCAAGGAGAATTCTAGCTTGATAACAAACCCACAACTAATAATCCTATGAACTTTAGCTTTTTCTTTTTTCTTTTCTCTTTTGGTCGAATTAGTTCTATTAAATGCAAGAAGAAAATAACAATAAGGGTAAGATAATTTTCATTATTTTATTAATGATTTTTTTTTTTTGAAAAATTATAGTACATTAAAGTTGTAACTAAAATTAAAAATTGGTTAAAACACAAAATTAAATTAGTTATTACCATTCAACATTAATAACCTAGTGTGATTGTTGTAAAATTTCCTCTCCATCCATCGATAATCTTCCATTCATATGCATAGATGGTGTTGGTGATGAAAACCTTGAATCTTATGAAACATTTATCAATTGCACTCTTTCTTTTATTGTCTTTTACTTTAATCATGTATATAGTACAAATTAATAAAAGAAATAACATATTTAACAATAATATATATTTTATTTTAACTATATTGAAACTAAGTTAGCATTTCTAGAAGACATATTTACCTTTTTGTTGAAAAAAATATAAATTTCTATAAAATATTTACTGAGAAAAAGTTATCAGTCACTCTGAATTTCTGGATAGTAGCCCATACTTACTATCCCACTGATAATTTGACCGAAGAGGATTTTCCCAATGATTGAAAAAAAGCAGCAGTATAAGTATCATGTGTTATACCAGGTTCGCTTTATATATGTAACAATAATAAGTAATGCCTCCAAAGGACTTTCACTATTCAATAGGAAAGTTACAAATTTTCCGCACCCCAACGACGGACTCTTGTACTAAATTTTGCTCGTTCAGGTTTTCTTATATTTTGATACACAAAATTTCAGTGTATTTCAATGTATTTGTTGGAAAATTTCCCAACACAAATTAATTTTTAAAGGAAAAATCTAACTATTTTACAACTTGGACTTTCTTTGACTCAGAGGAATTCTACTATATAATTTTTTTGGGATTTTTTCTTTCTTTTATATGGTTTTTGAAATAATCTGGGAAAAAATGTTTAAATTTTATACAATGAGATGTTTATATGATTTCATTCTGTCATGTTTGGATGTTTAATCTTTGATTGAAAAGTATAATTATTTGCTTGAGGGAAATGTTTTTTCCTTGGGAAGTTAAGCTTTAGATACCATAATATTTGGTGTTTTTTTTTTTAGTCTTTTCTCACAATAAGGGCCATATCTATAATAATATATTTGCATGTGCCAAGAACATGAATAAGTGAACAAATAGCTTGTAACAAATATGTAAAAATAAGAAATTGCAGCTTGGGTTATGCTGTGAACTCACTTTGTGTAAAAGTTATTGCAATTTGTAGCTTATTAATAACTATAAATTTTCACTTTTGGACTCAATGCAACCAGCAAAGATTGCAGACATGTTTGATGAGACTCTTGAATATGTGAAGATCTTTCAGGTATGTTGTTTGTCTATGTTTTTCGATTTTTATGTGTATATTTATTTTGACAATTACTTTTTTTTGGTGAAGGTATCCAAAATTTAGTTCCTTTATAATGATGATATTGAATGTATTTTTTGAACATTTACATAATTTATGCACATTATGTTTTTTGGTTTTCACAAATATTTTTTTTTTAATAGCATTGACATTGAAGTTATTTAAATGTAAAATGTGGTATGTGTATTTCAATTTTTGTAAGTTAAATTTTATTGTTTAATTTAGTTGCAACAATATCTAGATTGACTATTTTAATGTAAGAGCAATTAATATAATTCAAAGAGGTTAAAAAAAATTGATAAAAATAAATAAAAAGTCATGTGAAGGGAAGTTTAAGAACATGAATAAGTGAACAAATAGCTTGTAACAAATATGTAAAAATTAAGAAAATTGGAGCTATGGTTATGCTACTTTGTGTAAAAGTTATTGCAATTTGTAGCTTATTAATAACTATAAATTTTCACTTTTGGACTCAATGCAACAAGCAAACATTGCAAACATGTTTGATAAGACTCTTGAATATGTGAAGATCTTTCACGTATGTTGTTTGTCTATGTTTTTCGATTTTTATGTGTATATTTATTTTGACAATTCCTTTTTTTTGGTGAAGGTATCCAAAATTTAGTTCCTTTATAATGATGATAATGAATGTATTTTTTGAACATTTACATAATTTATGCACATTATGTTTTTTGGTTTTCATAAATATTTTTTTTTTAATAGCATTGGCATTGAAGTTATTTAAATGTAAAATGTGGTATGTGTATTTCAATTTTTGTAGGTTAAATTTTATTGTTTAATTTTGTTGCAACAATATCTAGATTGACTATTTTAATGTAAGAGCAATTACGAATATAATTCAGAGAGGTTAAAAAAATTGATAAAAATAAATATTAAAAGTCATGTGAAGGGAAGTTTAAAAATAAAAATGTCATAAAAAAATTCTCTAATGGGTAGGGGGACGTGTGAAAGTTGTCACCATGTTGAAGTTGAAAATTGAAAATAGACCGGACAATACATTTTTGTTTTTTATATTTTCTCATTACCTATCTGATAGTTAATAAGATTGTTAGATTGGAAAAGTTGTACTTTGATTTCAAATAATAGTTATTGTATTAGATTTAGGTTGTTTAGTGTGTTTGTCTTAAATTGGTAATACATAATTAAAATAATAATTGAAATATTGAGATGATGAAAGTTGACTTAGAAATAATTTACCACTTGTTTCACCAATGAAAGATTTAAAACCATTGTGAATAAATATTGATTTTCTAGAATGGGCTATTTCTACTAAGAGAAAACAACACAATAGGTACACATTACTTTTGCATCATTTTAGGTGTTCTATGTCGTTTGAAGAAGAACATTTAATAATTTATTTTTTCCTATGTCTCATATGTTGACATTCAAAATGTATGTTGTATTCTTATTCTCATTTGTATTCTCTATTATTGATGATTATCTTATTTAGGAAATTAATTATAATTGTTGTAAATCAAGAGAATGTATTATTACTCTGCATCAAGTTGAACTCGACCCAAAGGATGAAAAATTATAAGAATCCTACTATTGTTTAATATTGGTTGCTTCAATAGTAGGTTTTGGGTGACATTGATTGCTTAAAGAGATCTTTGGTTGGTGTACCACAACTGCTTGCCATAGGTTCTTTCATAGTGCATAAGATTCTACATATGCATTTGTTGAGTAACTCAGAAACAATACATTACCTCTTCTCCATGGAGTCCCATAGTTTGTCTATACATATCACACAAGCCCTCGTGCCATATGCACACTTTTCTTAGTAATGAGAAATGAAATCTTCTTGTTACCTACAACATAAGATGTGACAGTTATTCAAAGGATGGTTCTTATATTGCCAACAATGGAAAATTTTTGCACTGAGAGATGCATTCAACATCCCAATATTGGCTAGATGTGTAAGTGTGTCCGTCCGGCTGAAATTTCACTAATGTTGGCCAAAATAAAAATCTAAAAAAAATCTAAAAAAAGTCTAAATAATGTTGGCTTAAACAATAGCTTAACATAACGATATACAAAAAAAATTAAAAATTCATTAACACAATGAAATTCATTATATATTCGGTAGGTGTGGAGAAGGGGGCGGGAGATACGTAGCGATGAGGGCGACCATAGCGAGCAGGGTTCCATTCTCATGGAGAGTAGCAGGGGAGGGAGCTCGGTTCCCTCCTACAAAGATGCAGTGGCCAACAGAAGTAAATCACCAGCTGGAACTAGTAAAGGCGATATGAACAATAGTAACAGGGGCATTGAAAAGGACACAGATGGGACCAGAGCAAAAGAAAATAGCAGCACAAAGGACAAAGAAGAAGAAGGCAAAAGTTTGGGCTCAAGAGACAAAAAACAGAAAGGACCATGCAAACCAAAAGCAGAAATCACTCCTCGAGTAATATTAAATGATCCTGCTCTACAGGAGCATAGGGAACACATGGGAACCTACGCCATTATCTGTAAATTTATGGGACTATGGCCCACAGAAAAGGCTTTACAGACGTGGATCAAGTATCATTGGAAGCCCAAACAAAGCATTGACTTACATCTAGGGTCAGAAGGATTCTTCAGAGTAGTGTTCTCAAACATCGAAGATAAAGAAAGAATATTCGAAGGAGGTCCCTATTTTTTTGCTGTAGTAGGTCTCTATATCAGACCTTGGAGGATGAACATTGTCCGAGAGAGGGAGACTTTCTCTTCAGTGCCTGTGTGGGTAAGGCTCTACTCTCTACCTCTTGACTATTGGCAAACTGAATTGTTGGCTGCCATTGGTAATAAACTAGGATGCTTTGTCAAAGCTTCTGAAGCCACAAGAAGAGGAAAATACACCTCCTTTGCTAGGATATGTGTGGAAATGGATCTTTGAGGAGCACTTCCACATGAAGTGATCCTGGAAGTTTACGATGACGAGTGGGTGTAGACGGTATACTATGAACATATCCCCTTCATATGCTGAAGATGCCATGAACATGGGCATTTATTAAGAGATTTCCCTCTTAGCAAAGAAGATAACAAAGAAAAACCTAATACAATGAAGGACACTAAAAGCTTCCAGAGAGTGGCTAGCAGAGGAAGGGAAGGAAAAAAGGGACCAAAGCAACAACACACTGAGGGGCGAAAGGGTAGTTAAAATAAGTTTCAAGTGCTAGAAGAGCCTGAAGAAAGCGCAAGAGAGATGCAATATCAGGAGGAAGATGCCAAGGAAAAAGAAAAAAAAGAGGACATAAATCTTTCTCCAGATATTGACTCTCAGAAAGAAGCCATGAGAAGTGAAACAGAAATGGAAATGGACCAAGAAATGACCCAAAGTGAAACAGATCTGGAAGATCACGAACTACAAGAAATCCTTGACAAGGAAAATTTGGATCTCGAAGGATTCCTGAGGCAAGGAACCAAAGGACGAATAGGTTCTCTACCTCAAGAAGAATGCAACAGGATACAACAACTATTTTTATGGAAGACTCGGGAACGAGGACTAGAGAAAGGTACAAACACCTACAAACAGGAGGAGAGGGGTGAAAACAATGAAATTAAATCCAGGATTAGCCACCAGAAATCCAGGCAAGAAGAGAGGCAGAAAAAAGCAAAATGAGCTCCTGATGGAGTGTGGAAAGCTAATGATAGGTTCGGGTAAGATGAAAGATATAACCAATTACTCCTTTACAGATCTTTAATTATGAAGTTCATATCATGGAATATGAGAGGTCTAGGTAGTAAAAGAAAATAGAGAATGCTAAGTAATAGAATGAAACTAGTAATGCCGGACATAATCTTCATTCAAGAAACAAAATGCTCCTTTCAGAAAATAAAACAAATCCATAACAAATGGCTCAGCAAATTTGAGTTTCTAGAAGTCAAAGCAGAGAACACAGCGGGAGGTATTCTTACTCTTTGGAACCCCCAAAAAGTCATCATTGTAGATGCAGAGGCGAAAATAAACTACTTATCAACTATAATTCAACCAATGGGAAAGCATGAGACCTTCCTGGTTACGAACATCTATGGTCCTTAGAAAATTGATGAGAAGCTTAGATTTTTGAACTCCCTGGAAGATCTCAGAAGCAGACATGAAGAAATCCCTTGGGTCATTGGAGGAGACTTTAACATGATTAAATCTCTTTTGGAAAAAAAAAAAAAGGAGGCACCAGAATCCTCAGTAGAGACCCAGTAGGATTCCATTCTTTCATAGAAGACATGAAAATGGTTGACTCTAAAATGCATAACGATCTTTTTACTTGGAACAACAAAAGAGGAGGCAATGCCCAGGTTGCCTCCAAATTAGACAAATTTTTGATCTCCAAGAAGTTGATACTCACAAATACAAAAATATCTACAAGTATTCTCCCATTTGGAGGCTTTGATCACTGGCTGATTCAATTAGAAATTAAGGGAATTGATGCTGCTAGAAACACACCCTTCAGATTTGAGAATATTTGGCTCTCTCACCTAGACTTCATCAACAACATTGAAAAATGGTGGTCCGAAGATCTTCAGGTTCAGGGCTCCAAAATGTTCCTCCTCCATAAAAGAGTAAAGCACATAAAAATCAAACTCAAAGAATGGAACAAGAATGATTTTGGTAACATTTTTGCAAACAAAAAATCATTAGAGATCAAACTGCAGGAACTAAACCAAGCAATGATCACAGATGGTTTTGATAAAACCAAAAGTGAGCAAGCTGATAAACTCAACCTAGATTGGGAGAATTTATGCAAACAGGAGGAAATCTTTTGGAGACAAAAGTCAAGAGTGCAATGGCTCAAAGAAGGTGAGTGAAACACTAGATTTTTCCACCATTCCACCATTGCGAATAGAACACACAATAGAATCTCCTCAATATTGAATGAACATGGGGAGCTTCAGACCTCTCACAAGAATATTGAAGGTGTGTTGGTTCAATATTTCAGAGGCATCACAAATGAATATAATCCAGACAAAGACCAACACATCCAGGAAATTATAAAGAATATTCCTAGGATGGTGTCAAAAGAAGATAAATTTAACATGAACAAACAAGTAACCGAAGCCGAGGTCAGTATGGTCATCAAAGACATGCAGAATGGCAAAGCTCCAGGTCCAGATGGTTTCAATGTTGATTTTTTCAAAGCCTCCTGGAATATTGTCAAACAGGACATCTTGGACGTGGTAGAGGACTCCAGAAGAAGTAAATTCATTCTGAAATCCCTCAACAACTCCTTCATCTCCTTGATCCCCAAACAGGACTCGGCCCTGACTCCTGATAAGTTCAGACCCATTGCTTTATGCAATGTTGTTTACAAAATTATTTCCAAAATCTTGGCCAACAGACTCAAACCTCTTCTTCCTTCTTTGATTTCTGGGGAACAGTCTGGTTATGTTGAAGGAAGGCAAATCCTGGATAATATTATTCAGGCCCACGAGGTTGTTCACTCTCTCACTCGCAAAAGGCAGGCTGGTATGATCATACAACTAGACATTGCAAAAGTGTATTACAAGGTGAACTGGACTTACATCAAAAAGGTCCTTTCTGCTTTTGGATTTGATCATGACTGGATCAGATGGGTTATGGCTTTGGTTACTTCTCCCAGCTTTTCAATTCTGATGAATGGCTCACCCTTAGAGATCTTCACTCCTTCTAGAGGCCTCAAGCAGGGAGACTCACTCTCTCCCTTCCTCTTTATACTCATGATGGAAGGATTGGGCCGAACCATTAAAAAGGCCAAAGTCTTAGGGAAGATCAAGGGTCTCCATTTAACGGAGAATGGCCAAGCCTTGACTCATCAACAATTTGTGGATGACACCATGCTGCGGGGCATCCCCACAGTCAAGGAAGCTACAACATACAAGAAGATCTTAAATGACTTTGCCTCAACTTCGGGTATGGAGGTCAATCTCTCCAAATCAATTTTTTTTTTCTTAAACACTAACATTTCTATTCAAAGAAACATATCTAGAATTCTGGGCTTCCAAAGGGAGGTCCTCCCTTCAAAATATTTGGGTATCCCCCTGACGGATAAACCTATGCACAAAAGTATTTGGGAACCAGTGCTCAACAAGATGCAAGACAAGATCAAAAGATGGACTTATAGAGCGTTGAACCATGCTGGCAGATTGATTTTAACTAAGGCGGTTCTTCAATCTATCCTTGTTTTCTTCTTATTAGCCCTGCTAGCTCCCAAAGGGGTCTTACATCAATTCAAGAACATTCAGAGAGATTTTCTCTGGGGTAAGGAGGAAACCAGAAAGAAATGGGCCCTTGTGTCTTGGGATAAAATCTGTAAACCCAAAAGTCATGGAGGCCTAGGCTTAGATGATCAGGAGATTATAAGTAATGTTTTAAGAGCTAAACTATGGTGGATATGGGTTAAAGAACCAGGGTCACAATGGGATAATACCTCGAAAGAGAAATATGCAAGCTCCTGGCAAACGAATGAGCTCATCAGAATGTCAGGGAACATAAAAGGCTCTCATATCTAGAATAAAGCTTGGGAAAATAGAGGCCTGGTACAAAACAACAGCTTTTAGGAAATCAGAGCAGGTGATCAAGCTCTCTTCTAGGAAGATAATTGGCAACAAGAACCGATGTTGTTAAGGGAGGACTTTTTGGGCATCAAGCAAGAAACTCATTTCCAAGGGCTAACAAAAGTCAGGGATTTCTGGAATCTTCCTCAGGACACTAAGAAATGGAGAAGTTGGAGGAAAATAGAATGCAGAGCAGACAACCCCATAAAAGCAAAAACAAAAGAACTCATGAACATATTGGAACAGAGGAAGATCCTGGTTACAGATGGGCAGGATCAGTTACTATGGGGCCAAAAAAAAGAAGGAATCTTTAATATCAAGGAAGTTAAAAGAATTTCTCTCAACCTAGAGCCCTACGTTTTGGCTAGGTCCTAGAAAAAACTTTGGAATCACCAAGGATGGATGAAGATCAAATTGTTTATGTGGTTAGTTCATCACAAGAAATACTAACTTGGGATAACATTCAGAAGAGGGGGGTGATGGGGCTTTCTAGATGCCAATTATGTGAGGCTCAAAGGAGACTATGGAGCATATTCTCAATAGATGCACCTATACCTCCTGGTTGTGGGATTATTTCAAAAGCATTTTTTAGCAGATAGACAAAGACGAAGGTAGCATTATTAACACCTTGAATGAGTGGAGGAAAAACTTTGCAGAGAATGAGATCCTTAATTTCCCTGGACCTTTACACCAAGCTTCATTATCTGGAATGCTTGGAAAGAAAGAAATAAAAGAATTTTCAAGGATGAAAAAACTACCCCTCTCTGCCTGATGGAATTGATCTTAAAGAAGATAAAGGAGACTGTTTCCACCACTCTGCACAATTATCCCTCGAATCCTCCCATGACACTTGAATTGAGAACTCTCAAGCAGCTCGGAATGCATGAGATCATCCTCAATGGTCTGAGGAAAAAAGAAAGACTGTTGGAAGGGGAAAAGGAGTTCTCGCATCCCCCACCAAAAGGTTATCTAAAATGCAACATTGATGGGGCTTCAAAAAGCAACCCGGGGACAACAGGTTATGGAGGGGTGTTAAGAGATGAAGATGGAAAAATAATTTTTACTTTCCACTATCATTTAGGCCAAGCTACCAATAACATGGCTGAATTAATGGCTTTGGAACAATGTCTAGAGCTTCTTAATCTCAATCACAGCTCAAAATGTTCTCATCGAAGCAGACTCCGAGATTTCTATAAATGTAGTCAAGAAAATTAGCTATGGTACAGCGCCTGAAAGAGTCTCAAAAAAATGGAGACTAATGCAAGTGTACCAGAGAATCCAGAAACATTTCCAAAGTCTACGAACAGTTATCTTCAATCATGTTTGAAGGAAGGCCAACAAACTTGCTGATCTACTGGCCAACCTAGGAGTGACTAATCCAGATTTCAAAATAGAAATGAAATGGCAGGAGATACCTCCAAGTAGGCTAAAAGCTCTCTGCGAGGCTCAAGCTGCAAAGGATAAAGAAATTTTTTATTGTTGGGCACGAGGGGCAGCCCAAGATTAAAGCTCTTTTCACCTGTTCTTTCTCATTTCGGCGGTCGACTCCTTAAAATAGGGCTTTCTCTGCATAGGTGATAACTTCCTTAGGGGTATGGGACCTTATCTCCTTCGTTCCTTGAGAGGTGACACAAGGTTTCTTCTACAATTTCAGAATGTTTCAGCGGCAAGCTTTATTATCGAGTTTAGCAAGTTGAAAGGCTGGTCAGCTCCCTCTATGATTTTCCCATGCTTTTTTTCTTTTGGCTTGGAAAACCAGGCTAGCAGCAGTTTTCTTTTGATTGCAAGGCTCTCGAACGATAAGTGGTTTTTGCTCATTGAGAGCGATTCCACTCAGCTCTTTACACGTGGCAGGGGGGGTCTTAATACCACCCTTGATTGCGCCTTAAAGACCTAGCATCTCAGCTCTTCGATATCTCTCCACGTCGTCCTTTTCTGGCGAGGGAAATCGACAGTCAAATCTCATCGGGCTAGTTGGTGGGATCAGGCGTTTGGTCATTCTTTGTGAGTTTTGTGCGGGAGGTGATGTGGTCTCTGACCTTGGGTCTCCTTGTTGACGTGGGGACAGTGGGTTCGTTAGCTTGGCCTTGAGTTGGTTTAGTGGGTCACATATTTGTTTGTTCGATCTCGATGGTTTGATAGGCCCATAGATCTGCAGGCCTTTTGTACTTATTGTAACTATACTTTTGAGATATTGAAATAGAAGGAAAGTCTCTTGCTTTAGCAAAAAAAAGAAATTCATTATATATTCATCGCACCAACTGGATTAGTGTTCATTCTTAGTCATTAATAGAGAGAGAGAGAGAGAGAGAGAGAGGTGGGGGGGGGCAGATAGTGAGAGGATTGGAGGGCAGAAAGAGAGAGAGAGAGGGGGGTAGGAGAGAAAGGGAGAGAGAGGAGTAGAGAGGGAGAACTAGAGAAATGTAGTTGGAGGGGGAGAGAGGGAGGGAAGAAGAAATATATAGAGAGTGAGAAGTAAAGAGAGAGGGAGTGAAAAGGGAGAGATGGAGAGAGTGTGTATATGTTTAGGGGTGAGATAAAGAGACATAGAAGGAGAGATGGAGGCAAGAGGGGAGAGAGGGATAGATAAGGAGAAAGTGAGGGATATAGTAACATGGTTGGAGAGAGAGAGAGAGAGAGAGAGAGAGAGAGTGAGAGAGTGAGTGATGGGGGGAGAGAGAGAGAGCAAGAGGTGTTACATATCATTTTTTCACGATGACACTTGATCAATTTAATGGATCTTTTACCATCCATGAATACGTTTCATTGAGCTCCCTTAGAGGTCGACAAACCAAAAATACCTTGAGGGAGATGAGAAGTTTTAGAAAACTGGCTTGTATACCTTGTTAAGTGTTGACTACACTCATTTTCCTAGAATTTTTTGCACATTTTCTGAACTTATCCCTCAGAATAACGCATAAATGCACTCTGTCTACCACTATGGACTGCACAGGTGAATTAAAGAAAGTAAAGGTATAAAAGTACATTCTAGAAACATAGTTGGTCGAATATATCCCAACTGAAAGCTTCTAGGTGATGCCTATTCGAGCTATAACCCTCAAGTGATGGATCTTAATCCCTGTCATTAAGGAACCCTAATCCCTCAATTAGGGGATCTCACTCTTTGGATCTAAAACTTTTTCCTCTTGGCCTATAAAATGACTAGAGGGCAAAAGAATTGAGGAGGTAAGAACTCGGAGAAGACAAACTTATGCTGCTAGTTTTAGATTTGAAAGCTTATCATCTAAGGAGGAGATTGGAGGAATTTAGGGGTAACCTCATATAATCAAGGCAAAAGTTTTAAGGCTCTTCGTTATCGTTAATTAATACAAATGAATGCTTTCCCCATTGAATTGTCTTATCAAAATGATGAACAGTTTATAATTCTTTAGATGTTTATTAAGGCAATTTCAATTCCTAATCTCCTTGATCATTAGGTTAAGTTTGTTTGAATTATTATGTCACATATGCTTTTGATCCTTCTTATGTTTATGGTTGTAAGTTTTATCAAGCATTGAGGAGTTGCATCAAGACACAACAAGGGATCTTCATCAAGTATTTGTGAATAGGTAAGAGGCTTGTTCACCGACTTTTGTATTTGTAATTCAAACAAGGTAAACTTAGGGAAAGAGTTATTTCAATTATCTGTTTGTTTCTAGTTTCTGTGTAGGATCTAGGGATATCTTTCTTGTTAGCAAGAGGAATTTGTCCGCTATAACAAATTGGCGACCATGCTGGGGGAATGTTATTGTTCTCTTCCTTTTCCTTAGTTTTGTTTTCCGATCCTTCTGGTTTAGCTTGGCCTCAGTCTTCATAACATAATGACCTTCTAGATCTTAGTGGTTGTTTATTTGATTTTTGTTTTTTCTTGGGTTTGTGAGTTCTACGTTGTTTTTGTTCACCAACAAAGCACGTTCTGCACTGCTTTTCCCTTAGAAACAAGGCACATGCGCACTTTGTTATACTGTTAACTCATGTAGGCCTTTGAATTTTTTTTAAAAATAGCTTTTCTCTCAACCATGACCTGAATTTGGATTTATGGAAGTGTTATTATGTTTGTTTGGATTCTCTAACATCTCTTCTAAACTCATTTGAGTGCTTGATGTTTTGAGGGTTACTCCCTTCTGCAAAAATTGATTAGGGTTTTGTCTAGTTGGTTTGTCGATTGATCAAAACAAGATAGGTTGTCCTTAAGACTATTGTCTCCATGTCTTGTTCTGTCAAACACACCAGTCTACTTCTTAATCTTCCTTATTTGTGATCAAATTCTTATTTAATTACAAATTAGGGTTTCTCAAGATTTAGCGTTTTTGTGAAGAATTGTTGTCATTTTTGAATGATAAAGGGAATTCTTTCTTTTCAATCTTGAAATTTGTTGCAATTACACTATTGATATCGTTAAATCAAAGAATTCATAAGGAAAATGTATTTTTCACCAAACGCTTAGTTGATTTCTGTGTGTTTGAAAGTTTTGAATGGTAAATGATAAAGGGTATTCTTGGTTTGTTTAATTTTTAGGCAAATTTGGATCTTAGTTAATTTTTGCATGTTCATTGCATTAAAAATGAAATTGATTGTCTTATAAAAGAGTTGGTGAAGTTGTGAGTTTTGTATTTAATTTTGAAAAAAACAAAGAAACTCTTGGTTTCCCTTAATTAGGACTTCATTGGATTAAAAATTGCAAATTGCATGTTCGAGTGCATTAGGACTTTGAGTTATGTCATAATATCATAAGTTTCACTTTCATTACCTATTGAGTAGATAACAGCTTAATAACACAACGTTAATTAAAATCAATTTAGAATTTTATATTTTTAGGGCTCTTACCACCTATAGTAGCTGAAATGTAGGGCTTTGGAATAAGAAAATGAGTAAACTTTCCAAAGCTACAGATAAACAATAGAAGTTAGGGAGAGAAAATCCAATTATTTCAGTTTTTCTCTAGGAAGCTCTTCTTATACATGAGTTAAGCACGATATCATGTTGGATCTAGTGAAGTGATCGTACCCACTTCATTGGCGATGATAAAGTGATTTTCATGTATTACAATGGTACCGAAAGGTACTTAGGGTCACTTGATAGTAAAATTCTAATTAACCATGTTGAGGAGTTGATCCAGATTTAAATAGGAACACAAAAAATTACAAAGATAACCATAAACACAGAGATGCAGTGAAAATAATGCTTCATTTCATTAACGTAAAATACTGAAATATGCTTACAAACAACAATGGAAATAAACTAGCTAGGGTGATGGTAGCTTATCTCTGAGAAGAGATGTGGCAGCTACATGCCTCTGAACTGTGTTACAATGAGGCTCGAAGGCCTATTTATTGTTGAGAAACAATGGAAAACCCTAAACATCCAAAAGCCTAACCCTAAAAGATGAAACGCCAAACTGTGGGCTTCATTTGGGTAAATTGGTACATCAACTTCCCGGGGTCATAACTTTGGCATACGATCTTCGTTTGACGCACACAGTATCTCGTTAGAAAGATCTATCTGAGAGCTACAACTTTGGGAAGAACAACGTCAGTTGATGGATGCATTTTGCTCCCAATTTTCCCAAAAAAGTCATTTAGCGCCTCAAAAAGGCTCCGGAAGTCCAGGACACGAAAAACTACTAAAAATAGTAAACTGTGCTACAATTAAGGAAACTAAAAAGCTGACCCAAACAATGGTGTGGGGTCCAGGTGGACTTGGAAGGTGGCCATCAATATCCACCTAGATCATTCCTCCCCCATTAGAAAGAAATGGTCCCCATTGCGTTGAGTTCCTCCATGAGATGAGGAAACTTCTGTTGAACATGGTCCTTAGTGGGCCACTTTCCCTAGTGAAGCAGTTGGCCTGCTTTGACAACTCGATACAGTTGGATATTCTGCTGGTGAGTGTGCTTAATCTGTGTGTCCATGATCCAATCAGTTGCAACTTGTTCCATGCAATCTGGATTTAACTCTGTGGGTGTGAGTTGTTCTGCAATGTCAGATGTGTCTAGTAATGGTGGAAAGTATGGCCGAAGGTGGTCCACATTGAACATTGGGTGCAGGCCAAGGAATGGGGGAATGCTAAGCTCAAATGCATTGTCTCCCACAACCTTTGTAATGGTGTAAGGACCATATCGGAGTGGTCTGAGTTTTCGATAGGCTCTGGCAAGGCGTTCCTTTTGCAAATGCAACTAGACTTTTTCGCCCACCTGAAACTTGTGTGGCACCCGATGTTGATCATGTCACTACTTGTACTTGCCATTTGATTTCTCCAGAATGTCATGGACCTATTGGTGAATATGTTGGATGTGTTCAATGAAGCTATTTTCCTTATCTGTTTCAGACTAGACATGAGCCGAATCTGCGCGAGTAGCTGCAAATGGCATGGCCACATCAATGGGACATAGTGGCTGGAATCCCAAGCCCACCTGAAAAGGGTCGTGGCTAGTCGAGTTGTGAAGAGCTCAGTTGTAGTTGTGTTGAACATAGAGGAGGCTCTCATCCCATGTGCGTGGATGCTTTGAGTTATACATGCGCAGAATGTGTACAATCATCCTATTGACAATCTTTTGCTCACCATCAGTTTGACGATGGAAGGATGTGGACTTAATGAGTTTGGTGTCGTGCATAGGCGATCTTTCAACTCTATGAAAGCATTCTGTTGAGATTCAAACCAAAAGAATTTTTCTTTCGCTCCTCCCTTGGTGACTTTACTCAAGGGCCAAGTGATATGAGAGAATCCCAACACGAACCTGCAGTAGAAGTTGGCAAGACCTAGAAAGTTACAGAGTTCTGTGAGAGTGGTTGGAGATGGCCAATCTTGAATGACTTGGATCTTGGCCGGATCCACATGCACCCCCTGTTCATCAATAATGTATCCCAGATACTGAACCTGGGTCACGCCAAAAGTGAATTTCTCCAGATTGGCACATAACTTGTGTTGCTAAAATATTTGGAGAACCTGTCGGATGTGGTGGAGGTGCTCCTCCTAACTCTAGCTGAAGATCAGGATGTCATCCAAGTATGCCACTATAAATGAGTTGGTGAATGGCCACAAGATGTCATCCATTAGCCTCATGAAGGTTGCAGGAGCATTCGCCAATTCGAAAGGCACAACTAACCATTTGAGAAGGCCCTTCCTGGCTTTGAAGGAAGCCTTCCACACATCGGAGGGTTCGATTGGTACCTCGTGATATCCTGACTTCAAATCGATCTTGCTGAAATATTTTTCCCCCTTCAATTGGTCCAATAGGTCATCAATCCATGGGATCGGGTACCTATTACAGACAGTGATCTTGTTCAGCACCTGATAGTCAATACAGAGTCTCCAAGTCCCATCCTTCTTCTGTAACAACACGATCGGGCTCCCACGGGGTGATGAACTCAGACGGATGTGACCTTTCTATAGAAGCTCCTGAATCTACTTCATGATTTCATCATTCTCGAGAACGAAGTGCCGATAGATTCATCCATTGGGCAATGGCACACCTGGGGTTAGATTGATGGAGTGCTTGACCTGACAATGCAGAGGAACCCCTGCAGGGGAGGTGAAGATGTCCTCATACTCCTCCATGACCTTATCCATTTGTAGTTATCGTGTGGAGGGGCCTTTTCTGGAGGTCGTGGCCACCGTCTTCTTCTTTCCTTGAGGGTGTATCATTAGGAAAACAAATTTCCCGGTTTTGGAAATGATCTTACTGCATTGTTTTGCAGTAATCAAAGAGACGGTGGTAGGCGGTGCTACCTCCGGAATCCTGTACAACTTATTTCCCAAAGTAACAATAATAACATGGGGCCTTGATTCATACAAAGCATGTCGCTTCCACAAGTATGGTTGTCCTAATAATACATCACAAACTTCAAGGGGAGCAATGCCACACAATACCTCATCTGCGAAGGGATTGATGTTGTATGGAAGGGCACACTGCTGGCTCATGCAAAGATCTCGTCCTTGGTGAAGCCACTCAATGGTGTATGGTTGTGGATGTGTTGTGGTTGGTAAGCCGAACCACTTCATGATCTCTGCTGAAATGAGGTTCTTTTGGCTCCCACTGTTGACAAAGAAGTGTAGCGGGGAGCCCTTTATCCACATCTGGGAGTGGAAGAGATACTCCTCCTCCTCTGGATATTTGGGTTCCTCCTTCTGGAACTTCATGGTGGAAACGCTGGCATTGGGCTCTGAATCGATAAGCTGCTTCCCTTTGTCATTCCCCTTGTCAGGTTCTGACTCAGAGTTGGAACATGCATCTGATTCTAAAACTTTTAACTTGGCCACCAGTGACTGCTTGGTCTAACACTCACTTGTGTTCGGAGTGGAGCTCTTATGGAACTCACACCACTTTCCTGTGTCCTTTTTCGGCTTCACAGCACTGTTCTTTGCTTGCAACTTTGGCGGGTTGTCTTGGGCCGCCCTGCCTTAGCTTTATGCTTTGTTCTGTGGTTTGGTGGCACCTTTCCCTTGCTTCGGACTCATAGATCCAAAGTCTCGCCTCTTCTGTTTAAACTTTTGCTTGAATTTCACAGCATATAGGTATGTCGTGCCGAGCGAGGGGATGTTCAGGAATTCTATTTCTTCCTGGATGTACTTTTACAGGCAACAATGATATTTGAGTACCAAATCCTGCTCTGAATCCTTGATACCCAACTTTGTGCGAAGGGTATGGAAAATATTGGTAAACTCTGGCATGTCTTGGTCCCTTTCCTACCATAGGGTGGTCCACTTTATGTATTAATCCTCATAGCTTCTGACAAGGTAGTATTGCTCCTTAATGGCATCCCAGAATGAATCCCAAGTGGGTGCGGCTAGAAATAGTGAGCCTGTACTTTCATCCTTCTGCTCATAGTAGGTTTCCCACCAATCCTTGACATGGGGATTTCAAAATTAACTTGTACCTTAAATGGTGTGGCATTTCCAGAGTAGTTGTTGGAAGTCGATGCGTCACCCCTAGGTAGCCACTGAAGGATCTGGGAAAAGCTTTCCGTCATCACATTCCTTTGTTGCTCGAGGACTTCTTCGAGAAAGATTTTGATAGGATCTCCTGCCCCCTCGTCTTTCTTTTCATCCGCCATGGGAGGCCTTCGGGATTTGTGAGGCTTGTCTTGCAAAGGTTCGACCAGTTCAAGCCCTAACTCCTTATATCTCGACCTCGTTGGGGAAAAGAAGACCACTCTGATACCACTGATCCAGATTTAAACAAGAACGCAACAAATTACAGAGATAACCATAAACACAAATATGCAGCGGAAATAATGCTTCATTTCATTAATGTAAAATACTGAAATATGCTTACAAACAGCATTGGAAATAAACTAGCTAGGGTGATGGTAGCTCATCTCTAAGAAGAGATGTGGTGGCTACATGCCTCTGAACTGTGTTACAATGAGGCTCGAAGGCCTATTTATTGTTAAGAAACAATGGAAAGCCCTAAAAATCCAAAAACCTAACCCTAGAAGATGAAACGCCAAACTATGGGTCCCATTTGGGTAAATTGGTACATCAACTTCCCGAGGTTGTAACTTTGGCATACGATCTCCATTTGATGTGCACAATATCTTGTTAGAAAGATTTATCCGAGAACTACAACTTTGGGAAGAGAAGCAAGGGTCCATGGACCCATGTTGCTCCCACATTTACCAAAAAACGTTGTTTAGGGCCTCAAAATGGCTCTGGAAGTTTAGGACCCGAAAAACTACTAAAAATAGTAAATTGTGCTACAATTAAGGAAACTGAAAAGCTGACCCAAACAATGGTGGGGGGTCCAGGTGGACTTGGTAGGTGGCCATAAATATCCACCTAGATCAGGAGCTTTCAAGGGGATTGAGCTTTGTTACTTTTCCATTGCGTGTACGTCTGATCTATGACTATCCCGCCAGATAAAATTGTTGTAGTTGGTAAATTTAGTGACCATAATCCTAGGGCTCTACCTAAGGTGATGGCAGAGGGAAGTCCCTGTTGTACTTGGAACATACATTGACTAGACTCACTTGGAATTTTTGGAGGGTAATCTTTGCTCGAGATGGTATAAGCAAAGTTACTTTCGCCAGAATATTTTATTAAGCACGTTTTCAGGGTAACTGGTTCCATACACTTATATCTATAAAGCTTTTCACCTTGATCTTTACGACATTGGATTTCATCACCAGGTAGTTTTATTGATCTTCGTGAGCATTCAATTTGTATGGTTTGAACTCCTAGATTTTTAGGTTGTGTTACTTTTTTTATTGTTTTTACTTTTTAGAGACTTCAGGTGTAATTTAGATATTGTGTAAGTCATTAATTAAAGATTTCATCGTGGCTGAATTACCAAGGAAATCATGTTGAATGGTAGGTCAATCCCCTTAGTATACGCCAAGTCAATTAGAAAATATCAAAGTTGAAAAATCGAAATCATCAGGATCTCGGACTACAATAGAACATGAAACTTCTACTATTATAGAATCTCCTGCAACATGAATTAAATTTAATCAACCAAAAACATCTACTATTTTAGGACCTGAGTGACATAATCTGAACTTGATCAACCTCAAAAATTAGTTTCACACTCAAAAGAAACTTATTTAAAAATTATTGAACTTATTCAAACATAATCAGATATTAGAGAGGTTTTAGATTCACAATTAACTAAACTAGATATCGAAGACCCTGAGTCTAACATTTATGAGCCTAAATCACCTTCAGCTGCTATAGCCCCTACTTCGAGTCCTCTACATTCATCGCATGTAAAATTGATTATCACTGATAGTCTTCCTCCTGGTCTTATTAGCATTGAAGAACTTGCCTCAGATGAAGAGGAAGAATGGTCTCATACATTAGTTTTTACCAGTGATCAAATAGACATTTCAGAACTTCTATTTAGATCTCTTCACCATGGCCCTTGGTATTTCACACCCTTGAAATTTTTAGGTCAGGGTATTCCATGATATATTACTCGTTACTCTATCGTACTAGGCTTTGATTGGTCTAGAGTGGTTTGTGGAAGTATGTCATGAGATACATCTATGTTTTCTACTTCTCCATAGTCAACATTAAGTTGAAAATAACAACAAGAAATGCTAAAAATAGAAATGCCAAAATAGAATATTCCAATTTTAATTTGTCCTTGAATTAAAATTGTGAATTAAAATTTAAATTTAGTCTCACCGGTTGCTTGAAAAATAATTAATTAATTCATTATGGATTGGAGAAATTCAAGTTAGAAATCTTTGTGAAGTCATGCAATAGTTATCCCTTATATTAAGGAAGTTATCCATTAATTAAGGAGATAAGACTGAGTTATATTTGAGTTATAATTAGTTAACTCAGTGTACTGAGTTAATTCTAGTTAAATTAGTTCCAAACTGTTCGTGGAATTAATAGAGATTTATCAGTCAGTTGATGCATGCATGCATGCAACTAGTGCTACTCAGTTAACTGAAAATTCTCTCATCAAAAACTCATGCATTTCTATTATGAGAAAGACCCAGTTGAGATTAAAGATAGGGACAATGTACTATTAGTTGCATGTGTTTACCTATAAAGCAAACACAAGCATGCAATCAAAGCTAAGGTTCCTTGAGGATTGCGCAGTTTTAGATGGTGTGAGATCAGTGTGAGTGATCAGTGTTACACTTGGTAACAGGAGGATCACCCAGAGAAACTGTGCAAGGAATTAAGAGGCTTGGAGGGCAGAGGAGAAGGTTTGTGAGAAGCCCTTTTTGCCTGTGAGCATCCAAGAGGATTGTACTAAGAGCTGACTAGCTATGAGAGCTAAGGCATTGTGTAATCTTGATGTATTTCCACCTTCTATGATAATACAGATAGTGGGGTTTTTAGCTGAGGCTTTGATCCGGACTTAAACAGGAACACAACAAATTACAGAGATAACCATAAACACAGATATGCAACGGAAATAATACTTCATTTCATTAATGTAAAATACTGAAATATGCTTACAAACAATAATGGAAATAAACCAGCTAGGGAAATGGTAACTTATCTCTGAGAAGAGATGTGGTGGCTACATGCCTCTGAACTATGTTACAATGAGGCTTAAAGGCCTATTTATTGTTGAGAAAAAATGGAAAACCCTTAAATCCCCAAAACCTAACCCTAAAAAGAAGATGAAACACCAAACTGTGGGCCCCATTTGGGTAAATTGGTACATCAATTTCCCGGGGTCATAACTTTGGCATACGATCTCCGTTTGACGCGTACAATAGCTCGTTAGAAAGATCTATCCAAAAACTACCACTTTGGGAAAGGATACGTGGTCCATGGACCCATGTTGCCCCCAGATTTCCCAAAAAACGTTGTTTAGGGCCTCAAAACAGCTCCTGAAGTTGAGGACTTGAATAACTGCTAAAAATAGTAAATTGTGCTACAATTTAGGAAACTGAAGAAACTGAAAGAGATAGTTGTGGGGGTCTAAATGGGATAGGTGGGTGGCCACCAACATCCACCTAGATCATTCCTCCCCCCTTAGGAAGCAATGGTCCCCATTGCGTTGATTTCCTCCATGAGATGAGGAAGCTTCGGCTGAGCTGGGTCTCTAGAGAGTTGTTCTGCAATCTCTAATGTGTCTAGAAATGGTGGGAAGCATGGTCAATGACGGTCCACATTGAACACTCGGTGCAAGTGAAGGAATAGAGGGATGTTGTGCTTCAAAGCATTGTCGCCCATAGCCTTCGTACTGGTGTAAGGACCATGTTGAAGTGGTCTAAGTTTCTGATGGGTTCTGGTAAGGCGTTCTCTCTGCAGATGTAACCAAACTTTGTCGCCTACCTGAAACTTATGTGGTACCCCTGTGGGTGAGGAGAAGTTGTTCCTGTGTTCTGTCATGACCGTATCCCTTTGCGGCTGCTGCTGCGTCGAGGAACCCTTTGCGGGGGTCATGAATGTAGCAATGATCTTCCCCTTACTTTGGGAGCGAACTAGATAGAAAATGAATTTCCTAGTCTGGGAGATGAGCTTGCTGCCTTTCTTGGTAGTGATCAAAGAGGTGGCGGTGGGTGGGGCTACCTTCGGTATCCTGTATAATGAATTTTCCAAAGAAATAATGACAACTCGAGGCCTTGACTCATACACATCATATCGCCTCCACAGGTATGGTTGGCATAATATTACATCACAAACATCCAGAGGTGTAACATCACACAATACCTTGTCTGTGAAGGGCTTGATGTTGTAGGGAAGGTAGCACTGCTGGCGCATTTTGAGATCTCGTCCTTCGTGAAGCCACCCGATACTGTACGGTTGCAGGTGTGGTGTAGTCGGTAGGCCCAACTGCTTCACTACCTCTGCTAAAATGAGGTTCTTTTGGCTACCACTGTCGATAATGAATTGCAGCGGCGAACCCTTAACCCACATCTGTGAGTGGAAAAGACATTCCCCCTCCTCTGGATCTTCGGGTTCATTTTTTTGGATCTTGGCGGTGGCAAAAGTGGCGCTGGGATGCACATCAATGATCTGCTTCCCTTTGCCATTCCCCTTGTCGAGTTCTAGCTCAGGGTCGGAACATGCATCTGATTTGGAAGCCTTCAACCCGGCCACGAGTGACTGCTTGGTCCGACACTCACTTATGTTATGAGTGGGACTCCTGTGGAACTCACACCACTTTCTTATGTCCTTCTACGGCTTTGTGGTGTTGTTCTTTTCTTGCAGCTTCGATGGGCTGTCTTGGGTTACCCCGCCTTGGCTTTGTCCTTTGGGCTTCAGATTTGTAGATCCAAATTCTTGCTTCTTCAATTTGAACTTTTGCTTGATTTTGACAACGTATCGGTACGTTGTGCCAAGCGAGGATATGTTCAGGAACTCCATCCCTTCCTGGATGTATCTGTGCAGGCAGCCGCGGTATTTGAGTAACAAATGTAGCTCAGAGTCCTTGATATCCAACTGTGTGCAAAGGGTATGAAAATGTTTGTGAACTCTGGCACATCTTGGTCCCGTCCCTGCCGTAGCGTGGTCCACTTTATCTATTTGTCCTCATAGCTTTTGACAGGGTAGTACTGCTCCTTGATGGCATCTCGGAATGAATCCCAAGTTGGTGCGGCTGAAAATAGTGAGCCTGTGATTTCATTCTTCTGCCTCACAGTAGGTTTCCCACCAGTCCTTGACGTGGGGGGCTGCTTTGAGAAGAGCGAAAACAATCTTTTCCTGACTTGAAAGTTCATGAATAGAAAAATACCCTTCTAGCAGATTTAACCATTTATCTACAACATCCACGTGTATTTGACCCTCAAATATGGGGATTTCGAAATTAACTTGTACCTTAAATGGTCTGGCGTTTCTAGAGTAGCTGTTGGAAGCCGATGCGTCACCTCTGGGTAGTCGCTGAAGGATCTGGGCAAAGTTGTCTATCATCGCGTTCTGTTGTCACTCGAGGGCTTCTTCGAGTAATATTTTGATAGGATCTCCTACCCCCTCATATTTCTTCTCATCCGCCATGGGAGGCCGTCAGGATTTGCGAGGCTGGTCTTGCAAAGGTTCGACTAGTTCAAGCCCTAACTCCTTATATCTCGACCTCGTTGGGGACATGCAAAGAAAAAACAGAGAAAAAGCATACCACTTATTATACCATTGATCCAGACTTAAACAAGGAATGCAACAAATTACAAAGATAACCATAAACACAGATATGCAGCGGAAATAATACTTCATTTCATTAATGTAAAATACTAAAATATGCTTACAAAACAAATGGAAATAAACCAGCTAGGGCGATGGTAGCTTATCTCTGAGAAGAATGTGGTGGCTACATGCCTATGAACTGTGTTACAATGAGGCTCGAAGGCCTATTTATTGTTGAGAAACAATGGAAAACCCTTAACATCCCAAAACCTAACCCTATAAGATGAAACGCCAAATTGTGGGCCCCGTTTGGGTAAATTGGTAAATCAATTTCCCGGGGTAGTAACTTTGGCATACGATCTTTGTTTGACGTGTACAATAGCTCATTAGAAAGATCTATCCGAGCACTACCACCTCGAAAATGGACCAATGTTGCCCCCAGATTTCCCAAAAAACTTTGTTTAGGGCCTCAAAATGGCTCCGAAAGTTCAGGACCCGAAAAACTTCTAAAAGTAGTAAACTATGCTACAATTTAGGAAACTGAAAGAGATAGTTGTGGGGGTCCAAATGGGATAGGTGGGTGGCCACCAACATCCACTTGGATTAGGATTTCCCTTGAGTATTTTTTGTGTTTCATGTGTATTTATTCTTCTTCTTATGGTTATGTGTGTTCAGCTCTAATTCAACTTGATCTTTAAGCTTCCACAAGTTTTATAGTAGAAGTAGATTATAGTATTTTGCTTTGGTATATTGCATTATCTAGTTAATCTACAGTCATATTTTCTACATAGATCTCAGAGTTAGATTTGTAGAAAATTGGCAGGAAATTTCTACACATTATATGGTCGTTCTCTACCTCCTAGATATCACTCTCTTGTTGGAGCTTATTCAGGAGATTTTTCCTCAAATCAAACTTCAACAATGTCGGCTGGTGTAACTAATCCTACTAGTTAGAGTTCGACATCTGATCAATTTATTAATCTGATTTCCGGTAATCTAGGTAATCCTCAAATTAACCCAATAGGTTGTTATTACCCCTTTGGAGGATAACCATCATATCCTCCTCCTAGAGGACAACCTTTAGTTGGATATTACCCTATGGCTGGGGGGAAACCCCCAACTGGAAATTATCTAAATTATGGTTAAATGATTCAAACTGGTTTAGGTCAACCTGTTATGCCTCAACCCACTTTTGGAATGCCATACCTTGGGGGTGAATACGATCTCGAATCCTTCATTTAATCAACAGTCAATTCTAGTTGCTCCTAAAGTGCCTATGTATCAACCTGATCAACTTATTGGACAACCTATGTAGCAAATGCCCATTCAAGGTATTTCTATTCAACTCCAACAACCTGTCCAAGTTAATCCATCAAAAATTGTTCAACAATTGCAATAGCAACTTGTCCCAAGTACTCCACAAACATTGGTTCAGAATGTTGTACCAACATTTGTTCAAACTCCAAATACAAGTTCACTGCGAACTCCCATCCCAGGATTATCGCAAGTAACCATTCATCTTACTTCTCAAGTAACGATGAAACCAATTACTTAGACTATCCCTCTGGCATTTGTTTTTCAAATTGTTCCTACAATTTAGTTTATACCCTAAATATCTATCATGCAACCTAGTATGCCATATGTTCAAGCGTTGTTTCAAGGAAAAAATTTACAAGGCCAACCCTAGAGTCATATTTTTCAAGGTCATCCTTTTCAAACCCAATTCCTCCAAGGTCAACCTTTAGAGAGTCAACCCTTTCAAGAACAGTTCATTCAAGGTAAAATGGGTTAGGGTCCTCCTTTCCAGAATCAACCATACCCCGAACATACTTTTCAAGTATCTATTAAACGTAATTCGGTATGCCTCATCCTAGATATCTGGGGGGTATGCAAGTTCCAACTGCTAGGGGTATTCCTGGATATGCTAGGTATCCTCTTCTCGGTACAGGACTCGTCCCTTAGGGTTATCAATATGCGCCACAGGATCCTAACTATCAGTTACCATTTATTGCAACTTTTTGCTTACCAAACTATCTCGATTAACAAATGATCTTATTTTCTATTTACCATATTGGGCGGCCATCGCTACAAAGTTGCTTAGTGACTTTGCTAGATTTGAAGGTAAATCAGGAGAAGAGCCACCAAATCATGTTATGAATTATCATTTTTGGTGTGCGTTGAACTCATTAATTGATGATTCTATTAGGTTACAACTTTTTCAATGAACCTTAAATAGTTTGGAAACCAAGTGGTATGTAGAACTTCCACTTCCTTCAGTACATTTAACGGCCCTGCTACTGCCGTTTTGACACATTTTAAGTTACCCATTTGATATGATAATAAACTAAACTTTTAACCTCTTTAAAATAGTCAACTTCAACCAATATCTTAGATCACATTCATGAATGGAGACGAAGATGTCGTTTGGTTAAAGTTTATATCCCAGACTACATTTTAGCTGAATGGTTCATAAAATATCTTTCGCGAGAAATTACTGAAGTTGTTACCAAAGGTGATGTTGTAACTAAGGAGAAAGTAATCACTCGTGCCCAATACTTAGATCTTTTTTATAGTCAGATGGGAAATTTGTATCAAAAAATCCTATATTTGCCTCGTCCTCGTCAAACCAACCCAAACCTTACAGGTCCACATGTTGTTGATGGTATGATTGGTGTTGTCAACCAAAAATCTAAGAACAAAAAGAAAAATTCTTAGAAAACTCAGATTTTGGCTTTTTCCAATTCACTCGAAGAAGATCCTTCTCCTAAAATTACTTCTGAAATAAATGTCGTAGAATCATCTACAGGAAAAAATAAGCAATCTGGAGGTAAGAAAAAGGGAAAAGGAAAAGTTAAACAAGAAAATTATCCTAAAGAGAAATCAATCAAGAACAAACCATCTCATGAAAAGAAGAAACCTTGTTATCCTTGTTTAATCTGTGATGACGATCATTACACTAAGGAGTGCCCTCATCATGTCGAAGTTTCTAAATTCATTAAAGGTTTACCCATGCCCAATGTTTTGAAGGACCGATTTCCTCCTCAAGATAGTAATATGGCTTCTCATAACAAATCCTCCTCATCCACATCAACATATATCATGATGATGTCTTCCACAGTTATGGTAGAAATGAGATCTAAAGACAATGGATCAAAATGTCCTATCGAAGGTGGAGCTGGTTCTTGTTCACCTGAACAAACTTTCACATCCACTCCTACTTCTGAACCATTACACAATGAAAAACCTACTCTTGATATGGTAATTCAACTACCTCCTAAGGGTGTTTTTCGAAAGTCAGCCTTTAACCATCATGCTAGGGCTACTCAGAATTACAATATTGTCGAAGATTTGACTATGTCACCTTCGACAATGTCGGCTCTTGAAGTGTTGCAGACTTGTCCAACACAAAGGAAATTAATTGTATCAACTATTGGAGTAGTAGATCCTCAGAAATCTAATTAATTTTGTTTGATCTAAAAAATCATGTACCGTGACTCCCACATCAATTGGCCTTTCAAATACCAGTCCATGTCAAAACTAGATGGGTTTTTCATACTGTTATTGATGAAGGAACATCTACATTCATTGTGCCCATTTCTTGTTGGAAAGCCTTAGGCTCTCCAACAATCAATCAGTGTCCCATGACTTTGAAAGCATTTGATGGAAGAGGTTTTCTCCCTTTTGGAATTTGAATGATTTACCTATAGAATTAGATGGTAAAACAGTTGCAGTTGAAGTTTAGGTTGTTGATGCTCAGCTTGACTATAACCTTTTACTTGGATGAAGTTGGACTTATGTCATTATGGCAGTGGTCTTGTCATTTTTTTGAATGATCATGTTTCCTCACAAAGGAAAAATTGTGAAAGTAGAGCAATTGTCATTTTACACTTCAAACTCTAATTCTACTGGTAGTGTTCCTTTTGTTGGAAAATTGACTACTCCGTATGAAGAAGTTAGTGTTGGTCTTCTCAAAGACTCATCTTTAATGGGAACCTTTGCATACCCTCCACCAGATCCTCCTCATAATGTTTCCCAGTTTAATATGATTACATCAAGTAATTTTGAATCTTCAGATCCTTGGAAAGTGCCTTTAGAGTCAGAATTAACCTTATACAGTGTGAGATGCCTCTTATTCCTTTTGAATTGGCTTATGCGACAGCCCAATCCTTTTCCAACCCATCAACATCTGAAAAAGATCGAATCGATATGATCATCGATGAATATTCTAATTTATCACCCTTGGAACCAGTTTCAATGTCTGATCCTTTTAATAAATATTTTTTAACTTATGAAGGGATTATGGAAGTAATGACTTTGGACGAAATGCCATGGGACAATAATCATCATCTCTCATCTTTCTTACCCTGTTTTGACAAAGTTGAGAATAATTTCTTGTCTATGTTTTTATCTGAGATTATTAGTGATCCTCCATGTCCCATACCTATCTATTCTTCTCATTTGGAGAATAATTTAGGAAACATGTCAGCCATGGTACCAATAAACATCCCAATAAAACCTGGAATTACTGAAAATATTCATATAGGATCTTCTTGTTCTTTAGAAGAGATTCGTACATATAAAGCCCTATTTCAGGAATTCCGCGACATTTTTGCTTAGTCTTATGAACAAATGCCAGGAATCGACCCTAGTATAGTTGTAAAATGAAATTAAGACTTACCGGTATGCTAAGCCTGTCAGACAACGATTACGTCTAGTACATCCACAAAAAGTTGCCGCTATAAAAGATGAGGTTGAAAAACTGTTAAAAGCAAGATTCATTTACCCCATTCCTTTAACTGACCCCGTATATCAATCAAATTGTAGAAGATTTTGCTGGAAACGAGATTTTCTCTTTTATGGATGGATTTTCTAGCTACAATCATATAAACATAATCCCTACTGATCAATATACAACTACATTTATTTACCTATGGGGGACTTTTTCCTATCGTAAACTCTCATTTGGCTTAAAAAATGCTGGCGCAACTTTTCAAAGAGAAATTTATTGCACATTTCATGATATCAAACATATTGTACAACTCTATTTAGATTTCCTACTAGTTCATTCAATGAAAAGGCAGCATCACCTGTTGCATTTAAAAGCACTTTTCATTTGATGCAGGCATTACAATATTTGTTTGAATCTGCACAAATGCGTTTTTTGTGTACAATCCAGTCGACTTCTAAGATTCATCATTTCAAATGAAGGCATTCATGTTGATCCCCTTAAGGTAGAGACAATTCTAAATTTTCCTTCTCTTTCTAGTCTATGACAACTCTAGAGTTTGCAAGGGAAAGAAAATTTATTGCGTAGATTCATCCATAACTATGTTGAACTGACCCAGGGTTTTACCTGTCTATTGAAAAAGGGCATTCCATTTATCTGGGATGAGCTTGCTGAAAAAGCTTCTGATGCATTTAAAATGCATTTACTAACACGTCGTTATTGCATCCACTTGATTATCATCGAGATTAGTTTATATACCTAGCTACATCTGATGCCAAGATTGGCATGGTGTTAGTTCAAGAGGATGACTCTAGTAGCGAACATGTGATTCATTATATGAGTATAAATCTCACTAAAAATGAGATCAAATATGCACATGTGGAGAAGCTAGCTTTGGCGGCTATTCAAGTTGTTCAACATTTTTGTCACTATATACTTTTGCGAAAAACAACTATAATTTTGGATTGCAACCCTATGATGTATATTTTTACCAAGCATTTATAGCGGGGAAATACTCCAAATGGATAGTTATATTGCAAGATTTTGATTTAGAATTTGAAAGATCTAAATCAAAGAAATATTTGGTTTTTGTTGAATTGTTGTGTGATTTTCCCCATACTGACACAGAAATTGTGGAAGAAGATTCACTTGCTGATGAATCTCTCTTTCTGATTAGTACATATGATTCTTGGTATGGAGATATCATTATATATCTTCAAACCCAGAATGTAGGCCTTAGTTATCTCAAACTCATTGTCATCAAATCCGGTACTAATATTGGCAATACAATATTGTTGGTGACACTGTTTATGGTCACGGTGCCAATTCTATCTTTCGACATTGTTTAACTCTCCAAGAGGCTGAAAAAACATTAAATTATTTCCATTATGGAAGATGTGGAAGTCATATGTCTCGGTATGCCACTGCCCAAAAAATATAGTGTGTTATTTATTTTGGCCTTCCATGTTTAAAGATTGCGTAATTGCATTCAGAAAATGCCATAATTGCTAGGTCATGATCGCAAGATGTGAGCACCTTGAGCTCCTCTGCACCCTATTATAGTTGTCAGTCATTTTGTAAAATGGGGCATATATTTCGTCACCTATAACCCTCACATGGCCAGGGGACATGGGTATATTAGCCTTGCAGTTGATCACTTTACGAAATGGGCCAAGGCAATGCCTATATATAAGTATTGGTGGGGGTATTTGGTAGAAATTTCCATAATTTATCCCTATTCCTATGAAGCATGAAAGAAGTGTTTTGGTTTTGTTCATTAAAAATAATTCGATGGACTCATCTAAAGGATGAGCTTAGAGGACAGGAATATGTTATCCTCCTCAATCTTGTAAAAGATAAAGAGGTACTTACCAGCAATGGTGGGGGAAATTTGGGAAAGGTGTCCATTTTACATTTATCGTAAAGGCAGTATGTCACTCTTGAACACAACACTCTATGTTTTACCTGGAGGAAGAGGTTCGCGATTTCATCCACCAGTTGGCTCAGAAAAGGTCATGGAAGTTTCATTGTAAAAAGCCCCTTTTTTTGCTCTCAATTGGTAAAAATGAAAATGGTAAAAAATAAATTAGTTTTTCAACTTTTATAGGTTTTTAAGTGATTAAAATATTATTTTTTATATTTGAGGCCTTTAAAAATGAAATTTTTATGTTTTTTACCCTAATACTGAGCAATTATATTGAGTTTTTAATGTGCAGAACAAGTTATAGCATGAAAATGAATCATTTTGACTATCAACATATTTTTATCACTTTTCAAGCTCTAAGAATTTACGAAAAGCAAAACCCTAGATTCCTATTTTAATCCCTTTCTAGACTCTTGAAATATGAAAAGATCATTGAGTACTTGCTTGTTCAAAATCGTAAAAGTAAATGAACAATTGTCCACTAAGTATATGTTTACCCCTTTTACACACTGAGTTAAGACTGTTTACAAAAAAGGTATATGTTGATCAAACATGATCAATAGAGTTCTCTCTTGTATTATTTTATCCTTTCTTGGACCTGAGGGACTAAACTTACGGAAAGAACATGATGGATTTTACTTATGTTTTTCTTCTGACTCCCTAAAACTAAAAAACACTGAGTTTTATTTTCTTCAGGCTTGTTAAAATTTTACGGTAAAAGAATTGAATGAGTTTCCTTTTCGTGTCTTTTTCAAAACTCTTAAAAGAAAACCACATCGAGTCACCCCTTTACTGGGCTCGTAAAATTTAAACAGTTTAGGACTCGTTAAACAGAACGAGACTGAACCATTCCTTTGTAGGGTTCATTAAAAATACTTATATGGAATCATCTAAAATATGAGCTTAGATGACAAGCATATGTTATCCTCCTCAAGCTTGTAAAAGATAAAGAGGTACTTACCAGCAATGGTGGGGGGAATTTGGGAAAAGGTGTCCATTTTACATTTATCGTAAAGGCAGTATGTCACTCTTGAACACAACACGCTATCAAATTGAGATGGTGATAGACCACTATGGTTTCTCAAGTCAGCTTTCTATTGATTTAGAAGAAGTTTGATTACCAATGGAGAAAGGGGAATTTTACCCTAATTGAGAGAATTGAAATATTGTCTACTACGGTAATGAAAGACTGAAATAAATTCTTTAAACACACCACTCATCTAACTATTTGTTAAGAGATCTTACTTCAGAAGAATTCTAAGCTAACATATGTGTAATCCTAACTATCCCTAAGCATGCAACCTGAGATAATCAAACACTTTACTGTTGTGCATATGAATGAACACAATAACCTTTTTTCCTTTTTGTCCTTTTTGTGAAAATATGAATGCAAATTCTTCTTGGTTGTATGGCAGGTGGGTTAGGTGTGCAGAGAGATGGTTGTGAAGGGTCAGATGGATTGGGAGGCAAGTAGGGGTCTTCTCCTATATTTCTGGATGCATTTTCCACAAATCGACCTCAAACATGCCACTACAGGTTGTCCTACAAGATTTCGTAATGCACCTACAAGATGTCCTAATGATCCTACAGGATCCCCTGTATTCCTACAAGATCCCCTGTATTCCTACAAGATCCGGATGAAACCATAAAGAGTGATTTGGAAGGTGGTATAAGGCTTAGGGAAGGTGAATCATGGGATAAATAAGGCAAGGGAGTGGCTACAACTTCCTCAAAACTCAAACCAAAGTTTGTAAGATGGTTGGATTTGCTCAACAAACATGGAAATTTGTTATTATGGAATGATAAATCAGTTTATGGTATTAGTGGCTTTTACTAATCATGGATGGATAAGGTTATTCTGGGGCTGCTGACATGAGATCTTCCTACACTATTGAAACTCCTGAAATACACACATCACTATAATTTACCCATGAATCATGTCAAACAAGAAAGATTTCCAATCAACATAATAAAACATAATTCCCTCATTTAGTTGCCTAGTTTATGCATGGAAATACTTTCAGCATATTGTGAAACACCATGAGACCTAATAAAATTTGGAGATATCAGAAATAACAACTAAAACCTATTCTTGAAAACTAGAAAGATGATGGTCTATTTAGGAGAAAATCCTAAATTCCATAAGAAATCATAATTCTATCTTTTTGGGGTTGAATATGAGTTTTTCCTCAAACCACGGTCCCTGAAAGGAGGAGTGAGGTAGGATCCACCTGATATTAGCATTTTTTGTATTCCTTTATCTCTCTAAAGCTACTGCTAAAGATATTCACAAATGGAAGCAAACTAATCAAATTCACCAATACTTGCAATGAAACAATGCCAAAATCAATTCGACAATTAATCTATCGACTACCCTAAGAATACAAGTACAATAAGAGGAACCTCTCATGCTAGGGTTGGGCCCTAACCCAAGAGCTTCAGCCCTCTAAGTCAACTCAGTGATGGATCAAGGAAATGCTCATTCTCATTATCATATCAAAAAATTGCGTAACAGTGTTTTGCCACAATTCTTCAACTCGAAAATACTTAGTTCTCGTACATAAAAAAATCCCAATCATAATGAGGCTATAGGCCTCCTTATTTATACAACTGAATTCTCCAACAACTTCCTTAAATCTAGGGAGGCTTGGCTCCCAAACTTAATATGAACTACTTCTTAACTATCACTGGCTCAGCCGCTAATGATCTTCATGACTTGGTTTCCTGCAACTTTGAGCTAGTGTCAGTTGATTGAGGGATATTCGAATGAGTGAGAATTTAATGAGGAAGATCAAATTCACAACCACCAAAGAAGAGGGAAGGTTGGTTGTTTGAATTGGTGGGGGTATTTGGTAGAAATTTTCTTAAGTTATCCCTATTCCTGCGAGGCATCAATGAAGTGTTTTGGTTTTTTTCATTAAAAATACTTCGATGGACGCATCTAAAGGATTAACATAGAGGACAAGCATATGTTATCCTCCTCAAGCTTGTAAAATATAAAGAGGTACTTACCATAAATGGTGGGGGGAATTTGGGAAAAGGTGTCCATTTTACATTTATCGTAAAGGTAGTATGTCGTTCTTGAACACAACACTCCATCTCTTACCTGGAGGAAGCGGTTTATGATTTTGTCCACTAGTTGGCTCAGAAAACGTCATGGAAGTTTCGTGGTAAAAAGCCCCCTTTTCTGCTCTCAATTGGTAAAAATGCAAATGGTAAAAAATAAATTACTTTTTCAACTTTTATAGGTTTTTAAGTGATTAAAATATTATTTTTTATATTTAAGCCCTTTAAAAATGAAAATTTTATGTTTTTTACCCTAATACTGAGCAATTGTGATAATATATTGAGCTTTTAATGTGCAAAACAGGTTACAGCATGAAAATGAATCATTTTGACTATCAACAATTTTTTATCACTTTTTAGGCTCTTAAAACTTACGAAAAGTGAAACCCTAGATTCCTATTTTAATCCCTTTTTAGACTCTTGAAATATGTAAAGATCATCGAGTACTTTTTTGTTCGAAATCATAAAAGTAAATGAACAATCGTTCACTCAGTATAAGCTTACCCCTTTTACGGACTAAGCTAAGATTTTTTACGAGAAAAGTATATGTTGATCAAACATGATCAATAGAGTTCTCTCTTGTATTATTTTATCCTTTTTTGGAACCGAGGGACTAAACTTACGAAAAAGAACATGATGCATTTTACTTATGTTTTTCTGATGACTCCCTAAAACTAAAAAACACTGAGCTTTACTTTCTTCGGGCTTGTTAAAATTGTATGGTAAAATAATTGAATGAGTTTCCTTTCTGTGTCCTTTTCAAAACTCTTAAAAGAAAACCACATCAAGTCACCCCTTTACTCGACTCGTAAAAGTTAAACAATCAAGACTCGTTAAACATAATGAGACCAAACCATTCCTTTGTAGGGTTCATTAAAAATACTTCGATGGACTCATCTAAAGGATGAACTTAGAGGACAAGCATATGATATCCTCCTCAAGCTTATAAAAGATAAAAAGGTACTTACCAGCAATGGTGGGGGAAATTTGGGAAAAGGTGTCCATTTTACATTTATCGTAAAGGAAGTATGTTGCTCTTGAACACAATACTCTGTCACATTGGTGGTTTCTCTCGTGCTTGTTAATGCTTCACATCATTGACCGGTAATCAAGTGGTTTCTACCATGTTTGGCTTCAAGGCATTCACTCGCATGGCCAAATTCGTATTGTCGATTGAGAAGATGAATATCAAGACCCTAGATCTAGTTTGATCAATCCAGGTTCTGAGGAGTTTTATATTCATGATTATGTACATGAATTATAACAGATGGTTGCATCCATAATGTGACTACTATCTATATGATTTTTGAGTTTTTATGTACTTATTCATCATGTTAGATTTACTCTGAGTATGGGAATTCCTACCTCAAGGATGATTATATATATACATTTGCATCGTAATCCTTGAATGTTTCTTTCAGACTTCCGACCATTGTCTCTGATCCGATCTTTAGTGTGATAAAGCACTTCAATATTTTAAAAAATTACTACACATACTTCACACTTTAGGGTGCAATCTATTACATATCGTTTTGTCACCATGACACTTGAGCAATTTAATGGATCTTTTACCATTTGTGAACATGTTTCATTAAGCTCCCTTAGAGGTCAAACAACCAAAAATGCCTAGAAGGAGATGAGAATTTTGGGAAAACTAGCTTATATACATTGTTAAGTATTGTCTACACTCATTTTCCTAGAATTTTTTGCACACTTGCTAAAATTATCCCTGAGAATAGTGCAAAATTGTGCTCTATCTACCATTGTGGACTGCACAAGTGAATCAAAGAAAGTAAAAATAAAAAATTACATTCTAGAAACATAGTTGGTCGTATATATCCCAACTGAAAGCTTCTAGGTTATGACTATTCAAGCTATAACCCTTAAATCATGGATATTAATCCCTTTCCTAAAGGAACCCCAACCAATTAATTAGGGGATCTCACCCTCCTCTTTTGGATCTGAAACTTCTTCCTCTTGCCCTATAAAATGACTATATGGCAGGAGAATTGAGGAGGTCAGAACTCAGAGAAGATAAACTTATGCTTCTAATTTTAGATTGGAAAGCTTATCATCTAAGTAGGAGATTGGAGGCATTTGGGAGGATCTTCATCAAGTATTTCACGAATAGGTAAGAGGCTTATTCACTAGCTTTTGTATTTGTAATTCAAACAAGGTATAATTATGGAAAGAGTTATTTCAATTATCTGTTTGTTTCTAGTTTTCGTCTAGGATATAGGGAAATTTCTCTTGTGAGCAAGACAGATTTGTTTGCTATAACAAGAGGATTGGATGAAGAGAGAGAGAGAGAGAGGGAGGTAAGAGAGAAAGGGAGAGAGAGGAAGGATGAGAGAGAGGACTTAAGAGAGAGGAAGAGAGTGATGGGTGAAGAGATAGGATATTGGGGGGGCGGGGAGAGAGAGAGAGAGAGAGAGAAGGAGGGGGGAAGATAGAGGGAGGTAGGAGAGAGAGGAATTAAGAGAGAGGAAGAGAGCGATGGGGGAAGAGATAGGATTTTAGGAGAGAGAGAGAGAGAGAGAGAGAGAGATGGGGGAAGAAAGAGAAAGGTAGGAGAGAAAGGTAGAGAGAGAGAGGACTTGAGAGAGAGGAGGAGAGAGGGAGGGATAAAGAGATGGAGTTGTAGGGGAAGAGAGGGAGGGAAGAAGAAATACATAGAGAGTGATAAGTGGAGAGAGAGAGGGACTGACAAGGGAGAGATGGAGAGATATTGTGTATGTTTGGGGGTGAGATAAAGAGACAAAGAAGGAGAGATGGAGAGAAGGAGAGAGAGAGGCATATAGTAATATAGAGAGAGTCTGTATGTTTGGGGGTGATATAAAGAGACAAAGAGGAGAGATGGAGAGAAGGAGAGAGAGAGAGAAAGAGAGAGAGGGAGATGTGGGAGAGAAAGGAAGAGAGAGAGGATGTGAGAGAGTGGAGAGAGGTAGGGAGAGAGAGATGGATATGGAGAGGGAGAGAGATGAAGGTAAAAAGAAAGACATAGAGAGATAAAGGTGGTGAGAGAGACAGAGAGGGAATGATAAGGAAGATGGAGAGAGAGGGAGAGAGGACAATGAGAAGGAAGAAAGATAGAAGAGGGGGGGAGGGAGAGAAGGGGAAGAGAGAGAGAGAGAGAGAGAGAGAGGGAGAGGAGGAGGGAGTAGATAGATATATTGGAGAAAGAGAGTGTATGTTTTGGGGGTGATATAGAGAGACTAAGGGAGATATAGATATAGATGGAAGGTGAAGAGAAAGAAGAGAGAGATGCAGGGAGGGAGGGAGGGACAAAGAGATTGACATATATGGAGTGAGAGAGTGTGTATGTTTGGGGGGGTGAGATAAAGAGACAAAGAAGGCGAGATGGAGGGAGATATAGATATAGTGGAGGGGGGAGGGGAGATGGATTTATTGCACTAGATGCATTGATTTAAGTGTAGATGGTGATTTCTAATCCTATTTGATTTCTTGCACTAGATGCATTGATTTTAGTGTAGATGTTGGTTTCTAATGATATTTGATTACTTGCACTAGATGCATTGATTTTAATGTAGATGATTTATAATCCTATTTGATTGCTTGCACTAAATGCATTTATTTCAGGTAGATGGTAATTTCTAATCCTATTTGATTACTTGCACTAAATGCATTGATTTCAGTGTAGATGATGATTTCTAATCCTATTTGATTTCTTGCATTGGATGGATTAATTACACTGTATATGTTTATTTATAATTATATTTGATTGCTTACACTAGATGCATTGATTTCAATGTAGATGATTTCTAATCCTATTTTATTGCTTGCACTAAATGCATTGATTTTGTAGGTTTTAACCCCGTACAGAAATTACCTGCATATGAATTCTAAATCACAGGAAAAATAAAAATGCGAGAGCATAACACATAAAACACGTATACACAGAGATTTCCCACTGGATCTCAAAACCAAGACTACCAGCTTGATTTTTCATTAT